>JAQQZR010000498.1:0-14338 GCA_030068235.1 Notoglanidium macrostoma | reverse complement strand
TTATGTTCAGAATTTATATACTTTTGTGAAGCTGCTTTGAGACAATGTCTGTTGTTAAAAGCACTATACAAATAAAACTGAATTGAATTGAATTGAATTAATGAGATCAAGGTCAAGTCTAGATAGAGTCCAAATGAATACGAGATTGGATCAAAATTGAAACCAAAAACCATCAAATCCTTTTCAAGACTCTGTTTTCTAGAAGAACAAGCAGTCAAGACCAAGACTATGTTTATTGAGATGCCCAAGACCAAGACAAGTCCAAGTACAAATCTCAATAAATCTGAGACAAGTACAAGTTAACACAGATAAAAAAAAATGCAAGACCAGACTTATATCCTACAGCCCTAGCAAGACTAGAGAACATCATGTCCTGCATAAATAGGTTCACCTCTAGGGCAATACTCCTTTATTGCAGATGACACATAGGTAGTTAATCCTGTGAGTCTCCAGCCTCCTAGGATGTCAAGAACATACCCATATTTGGTGAACAGCAACACCACTCTCTTCACGAACCTAAAGCAACTTTGAGAAGAAGAGAAAAAGAACACGTTTGGTGGAAAAAAACACAGGTCCACCATGACCCTGATAAAAGATAAAACGATTACTGAAGATCAATGAATGAATGAATAGTACAAAGAATTTTAATACAGAATCTGCAGTTAGCAGTAAACACAGCAAACTGCAGCATTTGTTTCTCAAGTTTGATGTGTTCTTGTTAGCTGAAATGTCCACGTTCTTTGTGACACCAATTAGACCATGTGTTATATAGCTTTCTTCCAGAAATCTGTCCATAAATATCTCCGCTGCTTGACTTTTATGTCAAATTTGACTTAAATGTAATGATTGATTGGAAAAACTAAAAAAGCATTGACCAGCAGGCTTATCAAATTGGACATTATTTTGACAGTTCAAGCAAGATGTTATATAGAATTTTCAACATACTACACTTGGTGGGGAGAGACTCAGGCATGTCAGGAAGTGATGTCTCCAATGTTAGTTCTACTTATGCCTTAAAGTGCTGAGAAGACAAACTTGCCCTGAAACAAACACTCTGGTTCTTTAGAAGAAAGCATGTTTAAATCAGAAAAGGGAAACCAACATAAGAGAGAAAAATTGCAGAAGTACCTCATTGTTTGCAACCCCTATTAGTGCAAAAAGTCACTGTGCAGAATTGTAAAATTCTAGCGTTTAATTTTTTCTCCCAAAAAAAAATGAAATGAAACAAATCAGAGTATGGGAAAAGGGAACTGACTGTAGTCGTGCAGTCACAGTGACAAGGCCATGTAAACACAGTGACAGACACCATATTGTCAAAGGTCTACAGTGGAAGAACTAAAATGATAAAGACCAAGAGCACATTGTCCAGTCACAGTACAAATGACACAAAAAAAACATTTTTGGTATTTAGAGGAAGCATCACTTGTTTCCAGTAGAACATTACAGACTTGATTCTTTAAAAAAATAAATAAATGAAATGAAAAAGGAGTTCCAAGACGCAAGGCTGGGTTAGGGGCTGTCGTCAGCAGCCACCACAATTAGTTAGTGATATACAAGGTGACCAGCATGATGGCATTGAGGCCGAAAGTCTACAAGACCTCAGAAAAGAATCGTGGATCGTCTGGAAGCAATTTCTAAAAATTGGATGCTACCATGAGCAACTGTATAATGCAAATCAATAAATCTAGGGGCAACACATCCTTCACTAAGGAGGCACAAATTAACTCACATGAATGAACAAACTTTGGTCCAAAATGTTCAACTGGACCCAAAGATAACAATATAGAACTGGTAAAGTAAATGGAGGCATCAGGAACCAAAGCATGAAGAGCCACAATTAATAGAGTCCTATATTGCCATGGAAAGGTGTTATACAAGCAAAAAGCCCATACTCTAAGAACCTGCTTCAGCCAGACTGAAGTTTGCACATGATGGTTGTTCTCTTGTCAGAATTGTGGTGGAAATTACAGAACAAAACAAAGACTGAGGCAGTCCTTCGAGAATCTCCTTTATTCTATAAGATAGGATAGAGAGCAACGCAGAGCTGCAAACAGAAAGGTAGAAAAGGAAAGAAGAAGAACCTCCTCCCTCTGTCAGGGGCAGTTTTTATAAACCTCTGATATACGGTTCTGTATCTCTACACAGGCATAACCTGGTTCAGACCAGTTGTTACAGCTACATAGACAGTTTCTAGTTTCCCCTTAGATAGTGTTGAAGTTTTGACTACAGATATGCACCACGTCCTTGACGGTAGGAGGAAAACAGCACCAATGGATGAAAACAACTTATACAAGAGGAATTTAACACTTAATGTAACACACACACTGGGATAACATATTAATTTCCATTACATTTTCCCCCTTTTATCCTTAAGATAACCTAAATAAAGAAATTAATGTAGGAACACAGAGAAACACATTCGGCATCCGCGCTGAGAATTCTGTAACGATTCAACTCAGTGCATCATAAGAGTGTGACATGATGGCTAATACCGTGTATCGTTTCGTGAGATGCGTAATGTCCGCCCAGGGATGCCTTCGTATTAATAAGTCCTTCGCTACCACCAATGGCTCCCTTCCGTACGAGGTGTTTTCTCTGACTGCTACTACTTCGCTCTGACACGTGCTGATCTCTGTCAGTGACACTGGTTGTAGGTGTAGGGCTGCTTCCTCTCTAAGACCCTCGTGAATGGCGGCCCACAAACTCATATTATTGCTGCTCGCTCATGCCCGCGTCGTCCAGTCGCTCCTATGGCTCTGGGACTCCCCTGCAGTGACTAGAATGTACCCACGTGGCCCTGCCGCTTGTCTTGACGGCTGTGTGAGTGGTGAGAAGGATCTGGAACGGTCCTGTCCACCTAGGTTTATTCCACTGTGTCCTCCTGGAGTCCTGATTACCACCCACTCTCCAGGCTAGAGGTCGTGAAGCGGACCCTCTACTGCTGCTGGGAGCGCCTTTACCTGCTTATGGATGGACTAGAGAGCAGAGGACAAGGTTGCACAATAATCAAGCATAGCATCATCACACAGTGCAGTTTCAGGGAAAGGTGTTTTCACAGGTCCAATTCCTGTATTAGGAGGTCGAGTAATTAGAGATTGTTGTTAGAGATTGTTTTGTGTGTAATAAATTTTTTTTTATGAGAGTAATTAGAGACCCTTAGTCATTCCCTCTTTGATACATGTGCTTTCCCATGTGTCAACTAAGCATTATACTTGGGTAGGCAAGGCCGGCCTTCTGCTCGTCCATACCCCCTGTTGTAGTGTACAACCTGCTTTTTGCCAGAGGGCCTGCGTGGCCTGAGGTTGGAGTTCCAAAACCTGCAAGGAAAGACTGATATCCAGATGGCGTGTCGCCTCGCGCTGCCCACTTGGCGGCTGCATCCGCTCGTTTCCTAAAGAGATTGAGTCAGGCCTGTTAGTATGGGCAGAACACTTCATCGCTATCGCTGACGGGAGCTGTATAGCGTCGAGGAGGTTAGACACAAGCTGATGATGTGCAATATAGTCACCAGAACTAGTCAGAAAATTTCTGTGTTTCCATATGTTTCCAAAATCGTGGACCACTGCTATCAGTAAAAATGTTCACAGATTGGTTAGTTAGTGCTACAAAATCATGATGTTCGCCGTCATTCTCTGTAGGAAGTGAAGTGGCAGGGTTAAGAACAATACAATATAGAATAAACATTTAATTGTAATGTTTGGCATGTCAAGGAAGACCGTTATACTCCAGCCACCACTGAGAAATTTGGAACAAAGGTCCTGCAATACGAGCACATTCCCAAAAAGGAAAGGACTTCTTGTTTTTTTTTTTTTTCATGACTGGTTTAAGAATTTTCCGAATTGCTGACGTTCTGTCAGCAGAGAGCCTTTGCCTTCCTTTGTTATATCATGTCCTTCCTGTTTTACAAACTGCAACCTGCTAGGCTAGCCTTGTGGCCATATTTAACGACGTGTTGCAACAGTGCAACTGTATCATTTTCATACTGCATTCATCGGGGTTATGCATGGACGTACGCACTGGTAAGTACAGGAAAGGGACAATTACTCCTGCCTTTAATGATGAATCAAACACAGGCCCAATGCCCTCCACGCCCTTCAGGTTTGTTTGTTTTGACCTAAAATCAGATTTGGGGGTGATCACCACTGGTGCAGCGCCTCGCATTAGGCCTACATCATGTTTACCTTTCGCTCATACCTCCTCAGGGACATCTTTCAGCTTGTAATGAATCTGAGCTGGAGTGTACTCGCCTGGAAGAGAGGGAAACAAAAACCCCTTCCGAGGACCTTCATCCTTGGTCAGGCTTACGCTGTGCACAACATGAACACACATAGTTAAAGTTTGTTTAAAGACACCTAACTTTGTATTATGAAAAATGGAAGGATCCTCAGTTGGCAGTCAGCCTTGTGTTTCACGGCTGCAATCTCAGACCCACTTCCCCACGTCTTTCCAGTCCCGGTCCACGGGCTTAGCTAGAGAGATGTGAGGTTTTGTATACACAACATCAAAAAAAGTCTCTCTGACAACATCCTGGGAATGGGTCCCCTTCCAACAGGCTGTCCCACTTTCTTTCCCTTACTTTAATACAGATGTCAGGCCATTCTGATCATTTTACCTGGTATGCACAGTAATTTCTTGACCAGTACAGTGTCTGCAAAAGCAAACGTTCTCTATTAGAGGTGTCTTTAAACCAAGTTTTTTCAAATGTTTCATCTCGACCCTGGTGAACGTGTGCAGTACAGTGTAAATCATCCTCTAACATGTACTCAGTTTCCTGAGGCGATGTTCTGTGGTGAGCTGTTTGAACTAAGTGTGATGTGACTTGTGTTAGTTGGTCGGGGCAAAGCTTCCACTCGTACACATACAGGGGCGATTCTGGACTGTGTTTTATGCAATAGGGCTCGCCGAGGCTAACAATCAGGCCTTCGCTGGAGGAGGTGAGCGTTAAACATAATTTACACATAAGATCTCTGCCCAACAAATTTACTGGGCACAAGGATGAAATTAAACAGGAATGCTTTGTCTGCATTCCAGTTTCACTGATACATGCGAGATCTACTGAGAATTTTTCAATCATTGTGTGTCCTATGACACCTACGGTACATAGGGTTTTTGACGTAAGTCCAGGAGTGCTTTTTAATGCCCCCTGTTGTATGACTGAATGCGTTGCTCCCGAGTCGACTAAAAATTGCAACCTTTCTCCATTAATTATTAGAGGTATGGCTGGAGGTTGTTGAAATGGGGTTATCCTCTCTGTCCCTACACTCACAGTTCGTATCACAGTTACATTGTCTATCAGCGCCTTTGGCTTGTGTATTCCTGTCTAATGTTGTCTTGTGTTTGTACATGGTGTTCGTGTTCCTGTCTACAGTGAGCTACCTTTAAGAGCTGGTGTATGTATATGTTGTCCTCACCTGCTCCCCGTGTGTCCCCATTCCACCCCTCCGCCCATCAGTGAGCCAGTTCATGAGATCTTTCATGGGATCTTTCATGAGGGCAATCTCTGATGAAATGCTGGCTGCTCCCGCAATTGAAACAGGTATTATCTCGTCCAGGTGGTGCTCGCCCACGAGGTACAAATCCTCTTGATCTTTTCCGCCCTCGTCCTCCTTTGTCTCTTCCTCCTTGTGCCACCCTTGGGAACTTGTGCTTTGGAACATGATTAGTGTGACAGCATGTAAATCAGCAGCTGTTGTCTCAGTTCTCTTTCATTCTTTCTTTCTCTTTGAGAGCCTTTTCTGCATGTATGGCTTGCTGTTCGATCTTTATTAAGTTTGCAGTCTCACACAGGATGCATTGCTGCTTCACCATTTGTGCGATGTTGGGCATCGGCCCGTTCATGAAGCTGTTTCTAGGGTGTGATTCCTAGGCTCCAGCTGCCGCTTCTCCTGCCGTTAGAGCCGCAGGCTTGTCAATGCCACAGTGTCTCTCGTGTAGTTAGATAAGCCTTGCGAGGTATGCAGATACAGTTTCATCTTCTTGCTGCTTGCACATGCCGGTCTTTGTCATGTCCATGTGAACTGAGAAGAATTCTGTTAATTTAGCATGAAAGTCATTTAGGTTATTAACATAAACCTGATTTGTATTATCATCCCAGTTAGGGTGTGTGAGCTGAAGATCTTGGTTGGGCCAGTGTTGTGATATTTTGGCCCAGTCTACACCCATTCTGGTCATGAGAAGGAGTCGTAGTTCATGTGTTGCGGGTCTGAACTCTCTGCAGAATATTAACAGTTCCTCACCGAATTTACGGCCACCCACTTCACGAATGTTGGGTAGTTGTGTCATGTTCTATTTTATGTCCGCCAGAGTCCATGGCCTGTGAAAAAGTATCGGCCCTTCACGGCCCGGAACTTCCATCATGGGCATTGCCAGTACTGGATGTATTTCTCCACTACTTGCTGGTTCTTTCTCTCTCTCTCCACACTTGGTGCCTCCTCGTGTGTGTAGCGTTGAGGTGAAGGGAGGAGGTGGGGATGGGAGGGGAGCATCGGTGTATTCGAGAGGGCCAGGCAGATCCAGACACAAGACAGATGTGGAAGCTCCGCCTTCCAGAACTGGCTGGGTTGCAGCATGCTGAGCCGGATGATTTGCAGTTTCCTCTGTTCTTGGACACCTCGGTGGGGCGGAGTTCAGGTCTGGATCTTGATGAGAACGGATGAGATCCCTGCCTGCCGAGAAGCTCTCTTGTATGACTCACACTGCCAGTTGCCAAAGGCCTGCCAATCTACTAAAAACTTAGGTTTGCCTTCTCTCTTCTCCCTTTCCTCTAGTTTATCTTTTAAATGTTCTATATCTTTTAAATGTTTTAAATCTGCCTGGTGCTAAAACTTCCCTTATCTGGGAAACCTAACTGTTCCACCCAAATATTAAATTGAGCTACACTGTCCATGCCATAATTAGTTTTCATGTATGAAATATTTGGACTGTCATATGTACATTCTGTCCTCAACTTTACATGATTAGATTTTGGGGTTTTACTCTGACCTTTATCCATGATGTATTTATTCAATATATATCAAATACATAGATTTATATACAACAAGGTTTCAGCTAATAAAGCCACCTGCACACACACTCACTTGCTCTCTCTCTCACACAGCAGAATTCAAGGTCACACACACTCACGCACACACTTTCTCCCATCTAGCAGAGCACAGAAATGGAGAATATCTGCACAGACAGAAAACTTCAAGCAATATCCGGATATTTTACACACCAAGGAGAGTCTGTAAGGACGAGCAACTATTGTAAAACTCATGTAAATATAGAATCTGTTCATTTACGATTATTATTAATTTTTATTTATTTTTTTTTTATTTTTTTCCCTTCAAGGGGAATAGAACTTCATTCATGCACCAACATTCGCTCAGCGCATTCCGCTGGTGTACCGGTGCGTCTTTGTGGTGTCGAACGCACGAGTTCCAATCTATCCACTTAATATCACTTTAGGTCGCCGTTCGCCCACACCGCTGTACACGTCTGTATACAGCCTTAATTTTTCTCTAGAAATTAAGAAACCCCTTTTCCACACGCCATCGCGAGTGGCGAAACATAAAGCACTTCGCAAGTTTTATCTTATTTTACTTTATTTTACTTTACCTTTTCCTCCTGCAATATTATGTTTCCTCGTGCAAAATTTAACTTTTCCCCCTTTTTTTTCCCCACTTACACCAATCGTACTTCTTAATGATCTACACATAAGGCTTTCCCAAATTTATCTATCAAAGTAATAACATGAAGCTAGAAACTCACCCAGTCTCTGATGATGTCCTGGACCGCAGTGGATTGTGGGCCGGCAAAAGAACTAACCGCCCTTCCGTCAACTATGGAGGTTAAGGGATGAAATACAGAAATATCTTTCACGAGTGTCCTCCGGTGACTCCATCACTGGCGTCCACAGTAACCGTGCGGTCCCATCTGGGGTGCCAAATTGTGGTGGAAATTACAGAACAAACCAAAGACTGAGGCAGTCCTTCGAGAATCTCCTTTATTCTATAAGATAGGATAGAGAGCAGCGCAGTGCTGCAAACAGAAAGGTAGAAAAGGAAAGAAGAAGAACCTCCTCCCTCTGTCAGGGGCAGTTTTTATAAACCCCTGATATCTTATACGGTTCTGTATCTCTACACAGGCATAACCTGGTTCAGACCGGTTGCTACAGCTACATAGACAGTTTCTAGTTTCCCCTTAGATAGTGTTAAAGTTTTGACTACAGATATGCACCACGTTCTTGACGGTAGGAGGAAAACACGAGGAATTTAACACTTAATGTAACACACACACTGGGATAACATATTAATGTCCATTACAGAAGGAACAAAATTCAGACTGTGCTATGTATGAAGGAAAAAGGGTGAAGCTTTGAAACTGAAGAACACCATCTCAGCTGTGAAACATGGAGGTGGCAGCATCACATAAACGGATGCTGGTAAACGGACTGGTGCACGTCAGAAAATAGCTGGCCTCGTGAAGGATTTTTGTTAACTTGTCTGTGATGTAGCTTTTTGCTAGAGGGTTAAAGATGTTAGAGTGAGTTACGAGAAGCAGAGAAGAGAAGGTAGAAGAGAAGGCAAGATAGAGAAGGTAATTTGTCTAAAACAGAAACAAGAGTTTCTGTTGTAGCACATTTTTTAGCACAGTTCCTCATTGTATCTGTGTGCATGTAAAAGAAAAAAGAAATAAATTATGCATTCAGGAATGAATCATTTATGATCTCCTGGAAGCACCAGTGGTAGAGTCAATAGCCATGCACAAAAAAGTAGCCTATACTTTACAATTTATTTAGAACTTGTCAAACTACTGGCTCCATAGACCGTATTTATCTTCTGTGAGTTTTCTATGCACATTATTTAACATACATTTGTTCTATTGGCTTTTAAATAATGTTTTAGGCTTTGTTTTCCTACAATTTTTTATCAGCAAACTGTTGATCATTTCAACCAAATAGACTTCATGTTAAAACTGTAATGAATTTCCTTTTATGCCTTTGTACTTTTTGACAATATAGCACAAAGTTATAGAAGGGAGTTATTTATAATCACACTGTCTGCTGTCTGCAGATGAGGATGAGTTCCATTTTGAGTCTGGTTCCCCTTAAGCTTTCTTCCTCATGTTGTCTCAGGGAGCTTTATGTCTCAGGAAGAAATTTATTACTGGCATTTATATATTTTTCTAAAGCTGCTTCGTGACCGCGTCCCTTGTTTAATGTGCTACGCAAATAAAATTGAATTGAATTGAAAAAAGATTTGGGTATACGGGATTTATAAAGAGGCAATACGCACATAGTTTGCATATGTACAGGTTTTCACAGTAGGCAAAGCTATTACCACAGAGTTTTTAATAATTGATCAAAGTAATGTGGATTTGAGTCACCAATTTGCTGAATTAGGACTTGATGTGATCAAAGAAAACTTGCAACTTTGACATCAGTGACTTGTTACTTCATTGAGAATTGTTGGCGATTCTATACGTACAATACTTTTAACTCTGCATCTGAGATGTATTATTAACACTTTAGAGAGTGTTAAACACCTGCATAGTGTTAAAATGAACTCTCTTGATGATGTAACACTATAGAATTCACTGTGTGTCATTGACCTACTAACATTGCTGTTTGCAACAACAAAAAGGTCGAAAACCTGCAGTTCAAGCATGTCAGACACAAAATCAGCACCATCAAATGTTGTTTGGTGTTAAAAGTTGCACAAAGCAAATCTCGAGTGAAAATCAAACTGAACTGAGATGGATAGGTACAGCTAGTGAAAATACTCTACACTGCAATTGAACTGAAATATTCAACCATTATAGTCTCGGTTTTGTGTCTTTTTCAAATATATATATATATATAGGTTATTATGACTTGTAACTTGAATTGAGAGATGAATGCCAAGACTTGCAAAACGATGACTTGTTCCCACCCCTGACTATAAATATGAAGAATATAAATATTATTTGACTATAAATATGAAGATGAGTCACCACCTTGTTTCTTTTCCTTCTCTGTCTGCCTCAAAAAGACACAGACTCAGAACTGACATAGCTCAGGAAACCAGAGGCACCTCTTTTCCTCTCACCACTGATGGCACCAACAGAGGACGTTTTTTTTTTTTTTTAAAGAAAAATATGAGACGATTCCTGATGAAAGCGCACAACACAAGCCAGTCACTCTGCAGACACAATTCATTCTGATGAACTACAAAAGCCTTGTCTTATATTACTTTTTTTTTTTTACCATAAAGAACCAACTTCATAAGGCCTTATTTTATTTTCCTCAGGACCAAGAGACGCAATATAAAAGATAAACATCGCATGTCAGCTCTACTAATACAGAGCATAATGCACATACATTTCCTGTGTTTTTTTTCATGGTGTAACGGTTCAAACTGCACATGCACCATAAAGGGTACATGATTTTATCTGTGTCAACTGTAGCATTTGCTAAGATAATGACCTGCTTTGGTTTCTCCAAAAGAGAACTTGCAAAGGGAGTAGCAGTGAAAGTGGAACTTTTTTGACTGCCTTCCCGCTAAGAACAGCAACAGGGCGGCGACATAGGAAAATATTCAACATCAGGATGGTGTTGGAGTCTGTGGCATGTCAGAAACAAATTTATCCCTTATCTTGTGACAGCTATAATAGCAATAGGAAACACTCAGCAGCCCATTTCCCTCCTCACTCTGAGCTAAAAAGAATGCAGTGAAACAACAACACCCTTTGTCCTGAAGACTTTCTTGTGAAGGATAGTCAAACCTTGAGGTGGATGGGCTACTACAGCAGCAGATCACATCAGGTACCAATCATGCACACCATTAATGGAGAGGTAAGGATTAGAAAAAGATAATGGTGATTGTTTTGCAACTGTCTGGTTCTGGTGAGCCTTTGCAAACTGTAGTATCTGATTCCTGCTGGCTGACCGGAGTTTCCACTTCCCAATCTAGGCTTCTGCTGTTGTATCTCTTCTCTAGGTTGGACGTGTTGCGCATTCTGTTGCTTTTCTGCTCATCACGGTTGTAAATAGTGGTAATGGGATGTCTATATGCAGTAACACCACTGCCTGTTAAATATGACTGGATATTCGAAAAGTATCTCTACCGCCCTGTAGTGGATGTCCGCAGTGCAGTTTTTTAACCCCTTTCCTGTGTTAGTGAATGGGAAAACAAGCCAAATTTATATTTGTCGTTGCATCTCGACCAATTATTTTTGGAAACAGTGTTCAAGTTGAGAATACAAACTGACCTTCTCACCTTCCCAATATTGGCCCAGTATTATCAAGGCTTTTTTTTTTTGGAGTCACACACTGCCTTTTTCCTGTCAGAAACATTCCAAAGTCCATAGACCTCCACATAATCTAAAGATAAGAGTATGTGTAAGGTCCAGGGAAAACCATTCACGTGGTAAAACATGGACATTTTCGTCTTTAGAAAGAGTTGAAAACTATTCTTGATGTTAATTATGTTCCTCAATAACGCTTAAAGTTCTAGCATTTCTAGAATGTGTAAAAAAGAGAAAATACCCCTCTACCCACCTTTAACTGTAGAATACAGCCACGTTTGTGAAACTGCATTCTTATTATGGCATTAAAACATTTTCAAGTATGAAAGTGGCACAGTATGTTAGGCAGAAAATCCTATTTTTGATCACAATCTCTTTTTTTGTTGTTGTTAGAATTAAGCCACTGCAGCCACATATAATAAAAAAATAAAAATAAAATAAAATACAATAGTGATAGCTCATGTCAATTTGGAAAGACTTGAAATGTTGCATATTTTCAGGTATTTCTACTAATTAGCAAATCATGAGCTGGAAATGTTCAATATTTGTTATGTTCAAACATTAATATTATTCGTTTATTATTAATAAATGCAAACATTTAAACCGTATCTGATCTGGAATTAGTTTAAGAATGTTATGAAGGCATGGACACTGCCAGATTTATAAATATATGGAGTTTATTCTGCATTGGTGATCCTACATGTATATAGGAAGCTTCCTGTATGCAAACATTTAATCTTAAAAATGCAATGTTATTGCAGTGAAATATGCAAGCTGATATGCAAGAAAAAAACTGTGGAGGATATATCATGATTTGTACCATTTTGAAAAAAAAAATGTGTGGGGGAAAAAAATACCTGGCCATATTTCTTGTGTGATTCGAGAGTTGGGCCCTATTTGTGTCCCAGTGATATTACAAATATTGTGACGTCCTTCACAACCTATTATTACACTTCACCGTGAAATATCGTCATTAAAATCCTTCATAGAGAATGAATGAATTTAATGTGTGAATCCATTAAACAGCATCTTCATAGGATAGTATCCCACTCAAAAACATTCACTCAACCATGTTACCTGAACACTTTCACTTTGTAATAATCTACAGGTCACATGTTCAGCAGGATGTTGCATCATCCAGATTTTCTCATGATAATTGGGAAATGAAAAGTATGTTCTCTCTTTTTTTTTTCTCAGTGATATTGACTGAGATCACATCCTAAATTATAGATTGAAATACATGCCCAATTCTAGAGAGAAAGTAGATTATTCATTCAAAAATATAATGTAAAATAAAAAAGATAATTGTCAGAGGGTATTTAATGTCCTCATATCATTAGCATGGATGCTAGAAAATTAGTTCAACAAAAATAAGGAATTATAAAGGCTAAATGGCACTTCAACACTTTAGCAGCTTAAACCACTTACCAGAGGAGGATTATATCATCTTGTTATATCATGAGCTACTCTACCTAATTTTGGTTTACAATTATCCTGTAAGTGTAAATACAGAGATTTTTACTGACCAACGTTTCCTCTGTTTAGTGACATGTGTAGACCATCTTATTTAGAAGAGCCACTTCCTGCTAGCAGTGCTTCCTTTCCCTTCCGAAGCAGAATAATAGCAGAACTACACCAGTATGTTAAAAATACACTAGCTGCATGATTTTCTTTTTTTTGTAATGCTGCAGAACATCTACAGTGCCTTGCAAAAGTATTCAGCCCCCTTCAAAGACATGGGATTTGTCTGGATTACAGCTGACACACAACTTGTTCCTGACGGTATGTTTATTCTGTTCCAGAATTCTAGTTACTAATGTCAGAACTTGATTGGCTTTCGGCCTTTCTTGATTGTGTCTTACTGAACCAAACGATGACCACCTTCCTGCCTCATCCCAGATCAGTGTGTGAGAGGTTTTGTGCACGTCTGCTCCTCGCTTTCATCTTCTGTTGTACTGTATCACAACTGATAAGTCAGAATTTTTGTTTGTCAGGCAGCGGATGGGGGTAAGGGCAAGTACAGAATGTGTTGTTCCGACAGTGAAACGTGGAGGTGGATTGGTGACGCTATAGGGGTGTTTTGTGGGAGGAAAATCTGGAGACTTAGTCCAAATTAAAGGGATCATGAAAAAAGAAGTCACTCAATTCTTCAGCATCACTCAATTCCTTCTGTTTTACGTATCATTGGACAAAATTTCATTCTTCAACAGGATAATGATCCCAAGCATTCTCCAAAATTGTGCCAAAATTATATCCAGTCCAAAGAAAAGTAAAAGGTTTGAGAATCATTTCTTGGCCTCCCCAGTCTCCAGATCTTTCTCCCTTTGACCCGGCATGGGATGAGCTGGACACGAGTTACTTCCAAAAATTGCTGTCCAACAATTTTAAAAATCTGAGGGTGGGCCTCAGATACTTTTGCAAGGCCCTCCTACCTCAAAACACTGCTCAACTGTTTCCAGCATCTCTCAGGGTACAAGGAAGACATGCAAATATCTATCTATCTATCTATCTTGATAGGATATCATCAGGCTGACATCAGGAAATCCGACCAGTGGCTAGAAAATGCAGGCCTGATGGACAGCACAGAGCCTCTGATCATTGCAACACAAGAGCATGCCCTCATCACCAGATCTGTAGAGGCAGGGGTCTACAACAGTAGGCAGGACCCAAGGTGCAGACTGTGCAAAGATGCCCAGGACTGTCCAGCACATAATAGCTGGGTACAAGATGCAAGCTGGAACAGCATATACTGAAAGGCATAACCATGTGGCGGGGATAGTGTACAGAAACATCTGCGCCACATACGGGTTAGAAGTTCTGAAGTACCAATGGGAGACACCATCGATAGTGGTTGAGAACATCAGGGCTAAGATCCTGTGAGACTTCAAGTTCCCGACAGATAAGCAGGCCAACCAGACATAGTGGTGGTTGATGAGGAGCAGAAAACAGCAGTAGTGATAGATATGGCAATCCCAGCTGACAGTAACATCAGGAAGAAGGAGCATGAGAAGATTGAGAAGTACCAAGGCCTGAAGGAACAACTGGAACAGATGTGGAAGGTGAAGTCCAAAGT
>JAQQZR010000497.1:0-14340 GCA_030068235.1 Notoglanidium macrostoma | reverse complement strand
TGCTGGGATTGGCTCCAGCTTCCCCGCGACCCAGACGGATAAAGCGGTATAGATAATGGATGGATGGATGGATTTTGGATTAAAAGGTTTCAAATGAATAAAAGTAGATTTATAATTTAGTGACCATAAACAACACAAGCGGGTATATGTTTTATAGTTACCAGCAATTAAAACAGCGTAAAGGGGAAAAATAAAGGTAAGCTCTGAGCTGTACTACCACGAACAGTCCACTGTACTGCAGGTTGGACTTGCTGGAAAGTCATCTTGGATTTTATGTACGTATTTATGTAAGTATTTCCCATGTGCCTTCTCAGTCACTGCTGAGGGCGTGTCATGGACGTGTGAATGAAAAATATCAGCCACAATGCACACAAAAACTACACTCTGTCACACGACTGTCACATATAGCCTGCAGGGAGTCTGGGCTAGAAAGAAATCAGCCCTAACCTCACTTCATATCATACTGTGAGGCACCAAGTATTATAAACCAGACTGGTTTGTGTATTAAACCAGTTGGGACATCAAACTCAATAAGACAGAAAAGATGAATATTGTGGTCATATACAAGATGCCAAAATACAGAAGTAAATTATTTACATATATTTTTAATCCACTTTAACATCAGTATCCACATAGTAACAGCAAATAAACATTTCCACCGGGCTGGCTAACTGCTAAATCATTTCCCTGTAGAGACTGGATGTAGAACTGCACATCCATATCAATGAGTGTGTTGGTGTGTTTTCAGTGTTTAACATTCATAAGGAACTGTCCCTGTTTTTTTTTTTTGTTTTTTGTTTCTCCTGTGGGCTAAATACTAAATATATAAATGCTAAACTAACTAAATAAAGAATGCTAAGTTGTTTGAGGAGCCGTTTTCCCCAAACATGGCCACAGGCATGAGGGGGCGGGGCTAATCGCAGGCGCTTGTTAGTGTGTACAGCTGATGCTTATGAGGAAGTGCTTAAAAATACTGCTTTTCGCCTTGCTCAGGTGGCAGAAATGTCAGACGAACATATTCTGCCCGAAATTGTTTGTTGAGTTGTAACAACAAAGGATTTATTTATTTAATTTATTTATGGAGTTGAAAAGCCATTCCCAGATTTAGGGTATGGGATAAAAAAATGTTTTTCCCAGACAAAAATATGTTTTTATTTATTTATTTATTTATTTATTTATTTTAAATCCAGCCAGTGCTAACTGATATGCATCAATGTGTGTAAAAATATATATTCATATGAAAAAAGAAAGGCACATGTTTTTGCTTATTTCATGGTGACCTCTATATTCAAAGCCAGGAAAGATTTTGTCATATGGTGATATAAGCTGTCAGACTCAATATAGAACAACATCTACAGTGAGGTAGATGTATTCAGACATTTATCTTTTGTTGTTGTTTTTTTTTTGTTTTTTTTTGTTATTTAATGTCTCCAGTTCATATGTCCACTTCAGATTTATACATATAATGTCTTTTGACTGTATGTATTCATAATCATAAACAAATGACCAACATTAGCACTTTGTAAAGCTGTTTTTTTTAGCTATTACAGCTTCAAGTTATGTCCAGTAAGAAGTATTTAAGTTTGTGGTTCAATTTAAGATAGTTCCTCTTAGCAAACTTTCAACAATTCCCAAAATCTTGAGAGTCCCTCTGATGGCCCAGCAATTTCATAAATCCTCCCTAGATTAAAGTCAGGAGATTTGGCTAGGCCGAACAAGCACCGCCGCCACCTTTTTTTGAAACTAGTCTTGACTTCTTGGCTGTATGTTTGGGGTTGTTTTGCTGAAAGGTCCATATTCTTCCCTGCTTCAATTTCTTGACCAATGAGATTAAATTCTCTTCCAATATGTCCTAGTACATCACTCCATTCATGTTTGAAGTACTATTAATAGTACTAGTAGTACTATTTGCAGAGAAGCAGCTCTATATCTATATTATGGTGTTCTTGGAATAATAAACACAGCCCTGGATTTCTTTGTCAAAGACTTCTTTTTTTTTTTTTTTTTTAAGTTTTGTTTTTTTGTCCCAAAACAGCTCTGATTTGTTGGAACACTCGTACGAATTTTAGACATGCATTTCTGTGCTTATTTTTAAGCAGAGGACTTTTTGTGAGTTGTAGAAACAGATGATTGAGGTGTAGTTCACTGATTTTTGGTTCTCTGTGTAACTATTGCTCCTGCTGCTTCTAGGTCATCCTGCAACTTTTTCACTCTTTTCAAGTGATTTTCAAGTGAATTCTCTCTTACTTTCCTTTTCATGAGTCTGAGAGTGCCTTATGGAATCTTGGCCAATAATAAACAGACCAGTGATGGTCTGTTTGCTGTCAGACTGGCTGTAATGGAAAATCTTTGATCACTACGAGACAACGGCATTAAAACTAAAAGTATCATTGATACAATTTCTTAAATTTAAAAATCTACTTCAATACGAAAAGGCATCAGTATCCAGACATCACGAATAGTTAATAACTAGCATTTCCACTGGGCTGTCTAGCCGTTAAATCTTTTCCCTGTAGAGACCCGATGAAGAACTGTCAATATTACCAAAAATACCCCACTTAAAAACAGCTCCAGGCAACAAAGAGGGAAAAGTTCACTTAACTTAGGGGAAGGGCAAATGAAATTCACTTTCCTTTTTCCCCAAAACAGACTTGTTCAGCTCCGGTTGGCTGGCTTGTCACACAGAGACTCTGGCATCAGTCCAGTTCCTGCTCTGCCTAACCTGCAGCAACACGACCATGGGTCAAAAGCAAAGAGTTCTCACTGTGAAGTTCACACAAGCAAATTTGTTCTGGATATAAAGTGAGAAGATAGTCCTCCGAATTGTGATATTATTCCCTTTAGCCAGTGAGCCAGAAAGAGACATCTATTTTACTGTCTAACTGACAATAATCCTATACAAACCATGAAGCAAAGTCAACAGGAAAAAAGAACGACTACTTGGACAAACTTTTGCTTTGATCCTATCAGTCTCTAGATGTCTAGAAGGCATCTGGGAGAAATACAGATAACAGATATATCAGGAAGAACATGAGCTAAATATTACATCTGAGTGGATATAATATTTATTCAGAATAATTCAGAGGTTAAAATGCAATAAATGGGAAAATTTTATATCATATTCTGAAACGGGTTAAATGTTTGATTCTCACTACTAATACCTTAACATACACTGCTTGACCATTTTTTTTTGTACTTCTGATAATGAAGGACCATATACTGTATATGAAGACTGAAACACTAAGAGTCTCAGTATAAATTAATATCTTTGCCTTTTTTTTGGACTTAGCTGTATAATCAAAATGGTGACTTCTTAAATGAGCATTTATACCTACTGCTTTAAGTCAAATATCCCTAGATAATACAGTTTAATGAAACTGATATTGAAATTGGAACTCTGGATCCACCACAGCCTTGACTAAGATAAAGAAGTTACTGAAAATGTTACTAAAATCTTACTAATGGGGTTTCTCAATAACATAAAAGTATATACACTCACTAAACGCTTTATCATTTATGCAGTTATCTAATCAGCCAATCGTGTGGCAGCAGTGCAGTGCATAAAATCATGCAGGTACAGGTCAGCACTTTCAGCTAATGTTCACATCTACCATCAGAATGGGGCATCTCAGAGATTTTGACCATGGCATGATTGTTGGTGTCAGATGGGCTTGTTTGTGTATTTCAGAAACTGTTGATCTGGGATTTTCACAGTCTCTAGAGTTTATTCAAAATGGTGCAATAAAGAAAAAAACATCCAGTGAACACAAGTTCTGTGGATGGAAATGCCTTGTTGATGAGAGAGGCCAGCGGAGAACGGCCAAACTGGTTTGAGCTGACGGAAAGGCTACAGCAACTCAAATAACCACTCTGTGCAATTGTGGTGAGCAGAAAAGCATCTCAGAATGAGGCGAATGAGCTACAAGACCACATTGGATTCCACTTCTGCCATGAACAGAAAGCTGAGGCTGCAGTGGGCTCAGTCTCAGCAACCCTACAGTTGAAGACCAGAAAATCATAGCCTGGTCTGATGAATCTGGATTGCTGCTGAGACACACAGATGGGAGGGTCAGAATTTGGCACCAACAGCATGAATCCATGGACCCAACCTGCCTTGTGTCAACAGTCCAGGCTGGTGGAGGTGTTGTAGTGGTGTGCGGAATGTTTTCTTGATGCACTTTGGGCCATTAATACCAATCAATCATGGCTTTAGTGCCACAGCCTATTTGAGTATCGTTGCTGACCATGTGCATCCCTTCATGGCAACAATTTACCATCTTCTAATGACTATTTCCAGAATGATGATGCACCATGTCACAAAGCAAAACCTTGCTTCAAGAACATGACAATGAGTTCAGTGTTATTTAGTGGCCTTCCTAGTGACACCTTTAGGATGTGGTTGAACATGAGATTCGAGGCAGGAAAGGCAGGGCTAATCTCAGGTGATTGGAGCTTGTTAGTGTTTGCAGATGACACTCATTAATGGCAATGTTTTAAAAGTCTGATTTTGGGCAGCTTTTTTGGCGGATGTGTCAGTGGATGATATTATCTGGTGCAACTGCCCAAAATAGTTTGTTGCTCTATAACAAAGAGTAAAAAAAAAAAAAAAAATTTATATATTGATTTATGATCTGTGAAGCCTTTGAGAATTTCCCTTTTAGTGGGTTTTCTTTCTTTTTTCTTTTGGAAACTCTTTTCTTTTTCCAACACCAAGTAAAGATTAGGAGAAAGGTGGGAGTATAACTGCAGATAAGGCCACAAGCAGTGAAAATTAAGTGCAGCCCTTTTTATTTGTCAAGGGCTACTTATAAATAAAAGAAGCACTTCACGCTTCTTCTAATGTTGGAATTTTATCCTTGATGTAAAGTGCTGGTCAGGGCTTTTCAGTTCTGTAACAGTCTTGCAAATGATTGTGAATGTGTTTCCTAAATGTGCTTCAGACCGCTCTTGCTGAAGTAAACAGGAAATGGGTTGCATGAAAAGAAATTCACGACATCTTCAAAACACCTTTTGTCTCACGAGGCCTTGAGGTATGGTGGTGGCAATTTTGCTGAGAGATCTATTTATGAGATCTGTCCATTAAACAAGACCAATAGCTTTTGCTTAATTTCCCGTCCTCGGGCAGTCCTGCTTTCAATGCAGTATTCATTAGAGAATGCTAATTGTTATAATTACTGGACTGTAAAGTTAAAGAAGCACAAGTTCTTTCTCAAAGTGCTGTTCATCATATACTGATAAATGGGCAAGTACTTAATGAATTAACTATTGAATCTACAAGTCATAAAAATTCTATTTGACACGATGAACAAACCAAAACCATGAATAGACCAGGTTAAACACATTGGATTTAACAACAACTTTAAATCCAGTTCAGAGGCAATACAAGAAAAACATCTCGCACCAGCTGAGCTGTGCTTAATCCTCGGCAACAACGGGCCTGTCGCAGCTGAGTGAGGAGCTCGGGATTGTCTATACTGTTTCAGGAGATCAGTGAGACATGCTGGGGCTAAACCATTCAGAGCTTTAAATGTCATAAGCACAGCAGTGTAGCTTGAATAACAATGGGGTAATGTGCTCTGACTTTCATTTCCTGGTTGTCACTCTGAACAAGCTTCCAATGTAGTTACAAAAACATGCGCATGTTTCTTTGGTTACATTTTGCAATTTTACACTTTTTTTTCTACATTTTAAACACTTTATATTTTACTTTATATCACCCCCTTGGACAGGTCATTTACAGAAATTTCACTTCCAATCTGATGGTGTAGAATTCAACTGATTAGTTTGAACAGCTACACAAAATAGAAGACTGTGTCAAAAGCATAGTTAAATATAAAATTTTTTCTTCTAAATTCTGAAAAAACAAAACAAAACCCAGAAGTACTGATGTCTTGTAAAAAATTATGTTGACTTCATGCTAGAGATTCATGGCTATACTGTGAAATCAAAAGCTACAGTAAAAACCTAGGTGTAACTAGTTGTTTGTCTGTTAATTCCCATGCTGAAAAAAAACCCCTATGTTGCATTTTTTTTTATGCCTGTGAAAAATCTCCATTAATGTGAGCAAACTGGTAATGTGTTGTTGAGTACTAGACAGGAAGTTGTCTGAACAGACCATGTTCTCATGAAACATTCATAAGACTTCCATCAAACAGACTTTTTCTCTCTTTAAACGGTATTGCAAAGAAAAATGTGTGGTGTGGAAGACGGTGTGTGTGAAGGGTCATGATGTTTGGGGAGTTCAACAATAAAAGAAAGTTGTGCTCAAGCACTCCTATATTACACTTTTCTGCTTTATATGCTCTGCAGTTTGACCCGAGCAACCCAAAGTATTGTGCTTTTTCCCCTCTGAATTTTTAGATGGCTTTGCTTCAGTTAGGAATTAAGAAGTTAAAGTTCAAGAAAGATTAAGAAATTCTAAAGTGAAAGGCTAATGGACCAACATGAAGTTGCATAGTGCATATTTGTTTAGGCGATAAAATTTCATGATTCATTCATATGTGTAGAAATGTTCCCCTAAAGTCTAGCAAATGTTTTTGATGGTTTGTTTCTGAGATTCATGAGTTTTTTGTAAGCAGCACTTCTTGGAGACTACAATCAAAGTAGATTGGCTTAAAACTGGAATAATGGATTTGATGCAGCATCCACAGATTAAGATGAAGTCAGAGATTTAATGTTTTTTTGCTGATTTAAATTTGGAGAGAAAAACTTCTCCTTTTGAATCTAAAACAGATCCTGTTCCTAAACCCTGAAACTAACCACGTGACTGTTCAGAGAAATGGGATATTTCACCTTCTTGTCACTGAACTGGCCTGATTTCTGGTCCTTTCTGTTTTTATCCTGGTGTAGTTTTCACATTTATTTCAGAACATGATCATTACTCGACAGTGGTGTCTAATTTACATAGCACATTTTGAAATCAGCTTACAAATGCTTTACAAATTGCATAAGGCAATAAAAACAGAAATTAATTTGACTACTTGACAGAAATGAAGTCACCTTTTAACTGTTGTTCATTTGCTACAATTTTAGCATATTGTAGTTCATTGTCCAGCTTGTTAAATCTGTCTGCATTTCATACAAACTGATACAGACTTTAAAGGCTTTATCCTGTTTATTGTTCGTCTTTATTCTATACTGTTCATTGTTATCTGACGAAATGACCAGACCTCACTTTTCTGGTTTTCAACTTTTTGAAGCTATTGTTTACATTTTGTCATCATTTAACTTACATTTAACTGATTAATTTAGTTTTTTCCCACAATGCTGCTCCTGTGAAAGCACCGCATAGTATTAATCTCTTAGCGAAAACTCTGTGGTTGGCAATAAATGATCTTGCAGCCTCCTAATATAGCTCAGACTTGTTTAGCAAACCTTAGGACTAGCTAGAAAGGTATTTGGAGACGAATTCTGCCCTCTCTCTCTAAGTAATGCCCTTGAGAAGGACGAATCTCTGGTTAGACAAGGGAGCTCCCAGCATCTTTTCTCCATGATGGATGAACAGTTGATCAGATGATTGAATAGCTGTCATCTAGTCCAAATAGTACCATAAAGTGAGTACTGAGCATAGCAAGGAGCACTCTGCAGGTTCATCTTCAATGAATGCTGCAAGGTCAGTTGATTGGATAACAAAATTGATCGGTAGGATTTTGGGCAGAATTGCCAAGTTCAAGCACAAGGTTACTCCAGAGTCATCTCTGTACCAACACATGCAAAGCATGCAGTTCCCACATTCTTTTTGCTGAAGTGTTCACTAACAAAAAGACAGTCTTTAGTAAAACCTATTTAAGTTTGGCACTATGACTCCTAAGAAGCTGGAAGTCCAGCACAAGGAGGAGATCTCACATTGGGCTTGGGCACCATGCTCCCTTCAGAAAAGTACTGATATGTTTATGAGCCTCCAGTAAGACTCCAAAGATGGTCCCCCAATGTATGATGTGCTGCAATAGAACCACATATACCTGTAGCATAGATGGGGGACTTTTGGCACTCTTTAGTAGTCTCTTGAGGAGGTCAGGAACTGGGCTGTATCCTATCAATGGGGCACGCACCATTTGTGAAATTGTTTCCACCTGTGAGCTGGGTTGCAGTCGTCAACCTGCACTTCATTCTGAGGGGCCACGCTCATGGACACAGAAATACTAGTTAAAACAAAGACCTTGCTAGCCATTTAAAGGCCAAGAGTAGGGCTTGTTTAGAATTGCTGAAATCTATGCAATGTGGCCAGAATTGACTGTAGAGGGAATAGTATAGTAACCAGTTGTGTGCAAGTGCCTCCTGTCCCAGCAGTTGGTGCTTCAGTCACGTTTGACTCTGAATCAGGGCTGAAATCTTCTCCCAGATATGCCATGACCATGTCACCATCGCAGTACTGTCATCACAAGATGGTCAGTGCAGAGGCAGCAGTCTTATAACTAGTGCTTATCCTGTGTCCTTGACTCGAGCACTGACAGGACCCTAGCGAGAGTCGTGCACAATGACTCATTAGTCACTCACAGCCAAAGCTGTGTAGAGTGAAGAGCAACTAAATTGGAGAGGTGCATATTATGCCAGGAAGAAAAACATTTGGACACACTGACAGAATGTAGTCACAGGCCTGCATATCTTGAAGGTGGTGGATGCAGAACTGGGGAAAGAACTGCCAAGAGAGAAAAACAACTCACCATTCTCTTCAACATACACCGCACTTGGTGTACAGGTCACCAGATGGTAGATGAAAAATTCAGGTAGACCCTACCGATGAGAGATTGAAAGGTGAGTGCCATACTGAGCAACAGAACAGCTTGTAGCTACCTCGTACGGAAGGTGATGAATGTTGGATAACAAGGCTATCAAGCTAATGAGAAAATCTAATTCAACCAAGTAGCCATGGAGTTCTCAATGGACTCCAAAAGATATATAAAAAAAAATACACTCATTGCAGATATGTTACGAGACAGGTTATTTGCTTTGACTATAGTCATTAGCAAGTTGAAAAGAAGAAAGGGAGATATGGCCATATGACAACAGCAGAGGACCTGATTGACCTTTGGTCAGCCAAATGACTTTATTCTCCCACTTTATCATTTTTAATTAGATAGTTTTACTATCCAGTGGAAAATGACTCCTTGTAGTCTGGCTAAATTATCCAATATGCTACACAGAGCCACTGCAGTTTGTTCCTTTTCCCTTGGAAGTAACTGATACCATGATAAACCAGGAGGTTCAGGGACTACTACTACTAGTTTAAGGACAGAATGGGAGAACTGGTTTGGTTTGATCAGCAGTCTCAAGTTCAAGACCAAGCAGTGTCAGGTTTATCTTAATGCTGTGTCCTCACTCTTTTTGCCTGCAAGGACATGCCAATGACTTGCAGAGGAATTATTATGGAGGGGGTTTGCTTCCTCAAGTTTACATTCTGAACAGGTAAGTTTGGTGCCTAGCAAGACCCTTTGAAGGACAACTGGCAACACTGCATTCACACAGTTTGTGTTTGACAAGTTGGTTTCCTAAATGCATCATCTATACTTCTTTGGCCAAAACAAATTTTCCATTTGGTTATTCTGTGCTTCTGTTTTGATCGTATTTATGTTCTTTGTATTTTCTTACACATTAATCCAAATTAAGTGGTGCAGTATGGACACCTCACAGCCCCTGCTATCTATCCAGGGTGTGTTCCCTGGGTTAGGCTCTGGATCCAGTTGGACCCGGGAGCACAAATTTTCTGTAAAATACTCATTCATGGGCGGCACGGTCATGCAGTGGTTCGCACCGTCAGCTCACAGCAAGAAGGGTCCGGCTTATAACTTTGCGGCCAACTGGGGCCTGTTCTCTGTGGAATTTGCCTGTTCTTGCTGCACCTATTTCCTCCGGGTGCTATGGTTTCCTCCTACAGCCCAAAGACATGTAGATTAGGTCAAGTGGATACTCTAACTTGCCCATAGGTGTGAGTGTGAGTGTGAATGGCTGTTTATCTCTGTGTTGGCTCCAGCTCCACTGTGACCCGTAATGGATAAGTCTTATAGATGATGGATGGATGTATAATCCTTCATAAATAGAGAATCATGTACATAGTGTATGTTAATAACTGAATCATTTTGATTGATTCCAGTTCATTGAGACAGTTTTGGGAACAGTTAATTGGGACAGATAAATCCTGTATATTGCAGAGTAGTATGATGCCAATGATACAGGCAGAGATGCAGGGAGACATTTTGGAAACAGAAAACACGAGAAAAAAATAGGACAGCAAAGTTTTAACTGCTACTAGTCTACCATCCGACGCCACCCTATTGCTCTGAACCACAGCATTACAACAAAGCACTGACATAGTCAACACTTACCAAACAGCTTGCAGATCTTCTATGAACTTCCTCTGCTTTCATGACAACTGCAAGCTCAGTATATTCAACTTCAGAGCTTCCCAGTATGCATCATCATTACTATTATTATTATTATTATTATTATTATTATTATTACTATTATTACTTGCATATTTTACTAGTTTGTACTTACACATCATAAAGCTTTTTGTAGGATATCTACAAAAATCTCCTTAAAAGCCTGAAAACACACTTGTGTTTGTAATTGAACTATATGTGTGAAATTGAAATGATGCCACAGAATTCCAACTCCAAGTCAGAGCTCTTGAGAGTAATAATACTAATACTTGAGTGTATAATACTAATAATTGTTTTCCAATATATAAACCAAAGCTGGACCAACATTTATATACAAGTCCTTTTTGAAATTCTGAACATTTTGAAATGACGGCATTGACCGACGACTCCGCAGCTTACTGGTCATTCTACTTACTGGCCGGGTCTCCATTTAGCATTTAGCGTTTTGACGGCAGAATAGTGCTGACTGTGCTGGGGAGTGCTTCAACCCAGCGCTTCATCAAAAAGCACTCCCATGCTACACGTTGGTTTTGTTTCTATGACAACAATATCTTAATATATCACCACTAACCGCTGTATGATTGGTTGCCTGAAAAGGAGCAACAGTGAAATGCTATATGGATGCTGCCCTAATGCAACATATCAGTTGCTTGCCTTGTATTAGCCACACAGCTTGGTGCCTTTGCTGTGCCAACACATGCAGTTTAGTTTCAGCAAACAACATACAAGTATAGGAGGTTACTAATACTGGTAGCATTGGATGATAAATAAAATCGTTGGTTTTGTTATAAGTAAAATGTAGTCTTTAGATCAATGTAATGACTTACAAAGTAAGGCTATGCTTTGATTGACCATTGAAACTAAATTATTACAAATTATTTGGTATTATTACTAAATAGTTTTGATAATGATTCTCATGTGGTCTTACAATAAGTCTTGGGATAGTTATAAATGGTTAAAGAAGATGTGGAAAAAGGGATTGTGCTCTTCATACCTATGTTTCTAAAACTATCCAGGTCATACATGTACATTATACTCTCTTGCTCTTGAGTGTTTCCTGTAAACGTGTTATCTAGTCTTGGGTCACTTTTGGTCTCAAACTATTTGGAAATGGTGCACTTGCAGGTTAAGCCCTTTGTTTAGCTGGCCAAAAATAGGATACCTTCCTATTGTTTTTCAGAAACTAATTCAAGTCTTACTATCACAAACTTTAAGCACTACACACCAATGATTACTCAAGTAGAAACAAATGACAGATGTGTACCAAATTTTACTAAATACATTATGATACAACTCATGTTTCTACCCATCGGCGGTATTATATTGTTGCCTTGTTGGAATACGATTTTTTGATGGTAACCGTATTTGGTTTGTGATTTCCCAAATACTTGGCCACACTACGTTGGGAGCTACAGCAGGCTGTGAACGGGTCCTGAGGCGACACATCTGTTCTGATCGCCACCAGAACGAGAGAGAAAGCTCAAATTTCATACGCTGATACATAACTTTGAACTTTACTTTGTACAAAAGCTATTTCTTTTTGTGCGAAATAGTCAGAACTAGTGGAGCTTGAACGAACAAAAGAAGAGTAAAATCTCTGTTGGCCCTGAGTGTCTCCAGATGTGCCAGTGTCTCTTCCACCTCAGAGCATAGATTGCGGTTTAAGAAAGGCATGTTTCTTACCAAATCGTCCGCTACGTTTCGTCATTCTACAGGGGAATATTTATGTGTAGTCTTGGAATTCATAACAGATTTTTCTATCTAGATTCCTCTATTCACTGTCTTTTTACAGAGAGTAGTCATGAGTCTAACTGTGTCCAATTGAGGAGCGAACAATTTCATCATATTTACTTACCAAATTATGAAAACTAATTGAAAATTTGTGGTCCTTTAGCATTTCTGGACAGAACGTTCATTTGGCTTCAGAAAATGCTCCCTACATGCGTAGTCTTGCTAAACTACACTTGCCCCACATAAATTTCCCCAAATTCTGTACATGAATGAAGCCTTACAATATTTTTATGAAATCCTAAACTAATTAACCAAGAACAGTGTTCACATATACCCTACAAAACACAACAACAATTCAGTTTTCATGTAAATCTTCTGGTCTGTTCTGTTTATTCAGCATCTTCACAGCTGCATGTTCGTACACTTTGTCCAGCTCCATTTTATGCAAGACTGACGAACATTGGCCTCAGACTCCTCCGCTTTCTTTTTAAACCATCTATTTTTTAACCGAACTTCCCGAATTTGACAGTTAAAAGTTCAAAAGAACGTCCTGTCACTTCCTCTTGTCACACGGATGTCGTTATGTGCAAACACGGATCATTCACGCTTGTCCTTTCTTGCTCACGGTTCTTGTCGTATGTCTTAGTCAAGCGCTATATTCATCTGCATATGAGCATTTGCATCTCATTTTCTGAACTCGTTCCAATCACTGCATTTACAGGTGATTCACTCGGGTGCGAGCTTCCTGTCAGCAGCGTGAAAAGCATAACGTTGCCTTCTTCATCACCAAGAATAAATCTGCTAAGATTGGTCTTTTCAAACAGTTAAATCTTATAAAACTTGTCAAACTCTGAGGTTTTTGTGTCCCTCAAAAAGGCAGGCACTTTTGTTTCAGCACATTAGGACACGGTGATCAAGAAGAACAAGTGCTGATGGTTTCTGTCTAACAGCACGGCTTGTTCTAGTTCCGGCTGTCAAATGAATGATAGGTTTATATTAATGTGTGCTTTCTAATACGTTATTGTTTCTATGGTAACAGCTCATACAGCAGATGCTC
The DNA here is from genome assembly GCA_030068235.1 of Notoglanidium macrostoma. Taxonomy (NCBI): domain Eukaryota; kingdom Metazoa; phylum Chordata; class Actinopteri; order Siluriformes; family Auchenoglanididae; genus Notoglanidium; species Notoglanidium macrostoma. The sequence goes on along the minus strand of JAQQZR010000497.1, from coordinate 1,173 downwards.
CACATAATCTAGGACTAATGATAAGTGGATCTTAAAAAAGGTGTTGTTTAACAGAGAAAAATGTATAAACATTGAGAGTTTTTGTTAGGAGACGTTTATTCAATGTTTACGGAACGAGTCTTGGATGTCAGCAAATTCGTACCGGTACAAAGTTTCACCCCATGGGAAAGTCTTCAGGTTTATGTTTTAGGGTTTTCAGCTTTAGGGTTTCTCTGTAAAATGACAAGCTGCGTTTCATTAACGCAGAGAGAGAGATACTGGTGAGGGGACAACTGTTTATCTCAACTATAACAGGAACTAACTCGATTGCTTCCTGTTTTCCCGTAATTATTTCCTGTTTTGTAATATTCTGATTTCATGCGGAACGGATTATTTATTTCTTTTAAGATCGATTCAATTTAATGTGATTCATGTCAAAATGTGCACACGCGTACTCATGAATAGGTTTTTCTTTATTTTTCTACATAAGTCATCAGAACTATGGAATTATGTGGACAACATAAGCGTTAAAACATGTTTCATATTCTAGATTCGTTAGAGTAGTTTACCTTGGCAGCTTTGCACACTATTGGGATTATCTTAACCATCTTCATGTTTGAGATCATCAACTGTGTGTTGTGTCGAGGTAGTGTTGGTGTGCAGTAAATAGCCCTGTGTCTCATCTGTAGTAATCCATATTATGTCAAGAACCGCTCAACTAAGTAAGGAGAACCGACAGTCCGTCATAACTTTAAGACATGATTGATTGACATGGTTTTTCTTCCGTCTTAGCCTTGGACTTTATCCGTGTGATCGTTCATGTGCCTTCTTGCCCCCCCGTCCACATCGGTATAAAAAGCCTTCTGTGTCCAACTTTTGTTTAGACTAACGAAAGGCCAGGTTGTCTTTGTGTATGCAATAAACCACTTCTCTTTATTATAACCTGACTCTTGATTCTTTAGTCATCTTACTTCTGATGAAAATAGCATTTTGATGGTCATCCAGAAAGATTTATAACACACGCAACATCAAATCTAACTATAAACCACTAAATGTGCAACGTTTTTAATCATTAATTAATTTAGCATTAATTTAGCACAGCAAGAAGGTCCTGGGCTCGATCCCCGGGTCACCCAGGGTGCCTTTCTGTGCGGAGTTTGCATGTTCTCCCCGTGCATGCGTGGGTTTCCTCCG
>JAQQZR010000496.1:0-14341 GCA_030068235.1 Notoglanidium macrostoma | reverse complement strand
GTGTGTGTGTGTGTGTGTGTGTGTGTGTGTGTGTGTGTGTGTGTGTGTGTGTGTGTGTGTGTGTGAGAGTGTGTGTGCATGATCGGGGTCAGGAAACCCTAGATCTGAGTGCACTTTTTAAACTTTTTTAAAGTTTAAAGTTTATAAAGTTTAAAAACAGATCACTCTGCAACATATTTCAATCCTATGCTGATAAAAAAGGGTACTTTCTACCCATTCTTACACTTTTTTTTACATCATTTCTTATAATTCTTGCTGTGTTTTATCTTTATTCTGGTTTATTAAAACCTAAATCAAACAAACAAGCAAAAAATCCATCCACCCATCCATTATATATATCGCTTTATCCATCTGGGTCACGGGGAAGCTGGAGCCAATCTCAGAAGACATGGGGCTAGAGGCGGGGTACACCCTGGCAGATCACCAGTCCACCACAGGGCCAACACAGACAAACAACCACACACGCTCACATTCACACTTATGGGCAATTTAGTAGACAGTTGACCTAATCTGCATGTCTTTGGGCTGTGGGAGGAAACCGGAGCACCCGGAGAAAACCCACGCATGCACAGGGAGAACATGCAAATGCCGCACAGAAAGGCACCCTGAGTGACCCAGGGATCGAACCCAGGACCTTCTTGCTGTGAGGTGACAGTGCTAACCACTGCATCACCATGCCGCCAGCAAAAAAAAATCAAATACAACAATTAACACTACATAGTCAAAAATGTCCTAAGTAAATTTAAATATTTAATTACACTATGTTAATCAATTATGTAATTACATTAGCTAGTTAACTCATTCATGTTCAAGCTGTACTTTATACACTTTCTTGTATTTTATGCACTTTTTTCAAATGAACGTCAATCTAATCAGAATAATAACAAGATTCTTCAGCAAAGGGAAGCTTGGCAATCATACACTCTCTTCGTGCAGTTTTGTTAATAAAAAACAACAACAAAAAACCTGCTGAACCTGGGTATTATAGCCTGGTGTATTGTTTGACTGGTTGATTTCTGAAAGGATCTGTGGGGATCTGATGGCTGTTTGAATCACATTGGCTATTCTGAGAAAATGATCTAATTTTGTTGGATGTGTTTTCTACAGCAGCTGTCAGTAGAGTGCATATATGAGAAACTGTTTGAGGTCGAAGATTTTATTATATATAATATATCACTAATATATGCCCATTTTCATGCAGGCAGCAAAATAAATGACACATCTGCTATCCATGGAGGTCATCTATTCACAGCATGTTGAACCTTAGAGCTGATGAGTGAGAACTGAAGAAGATGACACTGGGTTCCACTCCTGTCATCAGAAGCAGGAATCTGAGACCTTAGTGGGCACAGGCTCATGAAACTGACAGGTAAAGTTTGAAAAACAAAACATTTGCTGATTTTTTCCCAATCTTGAACCATCTAATTTCAATGAGCCTTGTAGAGTTTGCTGTGGGTCAGGCATTTAGTATGTGTAGAACCATCAAACAACTGTAGAGAGACGAGACTACAAATGCTAGGGAGTACCTTTCTTTGTTCGATTTGTGTTATGTACAATAAATTGCAAGAATATCTACAAGTGGCAAAGACAACAGACATGCACACACACAACAACAAATATACACACAACTGTTATGGGTAATGAGTTTGGTTGTTTGATAAGATGGCATTTAGCCTTTGTTATAATTCATGGTAAGCGGTGAGTAAATGGAAAGTTCTTACCAGGAAAGATCATATTCAATGCATGGAGGTGAGTGGGGAAATAATAAAATAATTCAAATCAGCTGAGAAGTCCATGTAATTCTTAGGGAAAACATCCACAGGCAGTGCAAAGTCCCAGGTCCCAGCAACATGTTGTGAAAAGCCAACTTTACAATATATACAAAGCAAATAAAGTAAATAAATTAAATAAGTGAACAAGAGACATGGAAATACACTTTGTCCTTTGTGCTAACAAGTTAGCATAGCCAAAGTGCACTAACCACTCTGTGGATGCTTAGGCATGTAATCTTCTCTATATTCCTCTCTCCCACTCTCTCCCCAGCCTGGGCTATTTATCTAACATTGAACAACTCACTTCCCCAAACAGCCCCAGGTTGCCCCCGAGGCAGTTGGGAGGTGTGGAGAACAACTGAGTCTAGGGGTTACTGCCCTTGACCATGGCTGGAACACTACTGGGGTGGGTGGGGTGTCACATAGGCTCCAAGGAGATCAGGCAGTCAAACTGACCTCTCAGGGGTCATCCCAAGGCAAGGTGGGCTGGTGAGTGTTTGGTGGTTTCCTGGACTGCAGAGGTCATTCTGTGGATGATAAGCAGTTGCGAGCTTGTTGACCACTCCCCAGGTCTGACAAACTTCTTTGAAAAGTTGTCCGGTAAACTGACTGCCTCGGTCTAACACGATGAAACTCATTGTGCCCCACTGCATGAAGATCTCTTTCACGAGGGTCTTGGCGATCTTGGGAGTCTTACTGTCTTGTAGGAGTAATAACTCAACCCATTTGGTATAATAGTCCACTATGACCAAGAGGATGGTATTGCCGTGACTGCTCTTGGGGAATGGGCCCACCAGGTTGACACCGAGCATCTCCCCAGGCTCACTCACTGATGTGGGCTGCATGTGGCCCATTGCAGTGGTATTGGATGGTTTGTATTGCTTTCACACTTGGCAGGTCTTAACGTACTGTCAAGTGTCAGGTCTTACAGAGAGCCACCAAGCTACCTTCAAAATCCTCAACAGCATCTTGAGTTTGCCATGATACTGGACTTGACACATTGTCTCAGGGACATAAAGCTAGTAGGTAAATCCCTGGTTGCCCTTTGGCAGTAGATGATGGAGTTCCTCTCAATGAACTGGATCCTGTAGGGGTGACCCCACCCCTTTTTAGCCTTGATCTCTCCTTGATGTCCTGGATGTAAGGGTCTACCAATTGGGCCACGTGAATTTCTGGCAGGGACACCGGGAGGTGGAGGTGTGGTGTCTTGGTGGCTGAAACCATGACAACATGGGTGTCAAGGCTCAGTGTGTGAAGCAATGTGCCGGGCATGAGGTTTAGACACCCTTACCTGTAGGAACTCAAATGTAACCAGAGGATCCTGCGAGTGAGCCCATAAGAGGCCTTGGGCTGGTTGAAAGCCCAGCTGAGGGCAGCATGGTCAGTGAATATCTCAAATGCTACTCCTTCCAAATAATGGCACCACTGCTTGACTGCCCAGACAACTGCATCCCTTCACCGAGGTGGAGTAGTTCCTCTCAGCTCTGGGTAGTAGATGGGATGCATACATAATTGGTACTTCTCCTTCATCTTGGATCTGTGACAAGACAGCCCCCAGCCCACCTCACTAGTGTTTGTCTGCTGGTTGAATGGCTTCATAAGGTCCTGGTATCCCACAATGGGAGGATGTACAAATGCCTCTTTAAGAAAGAAGCTCTTGTGGCAGCCTGCCATCCAGTCCTACTGTGCTCTGTATTTCAGCTGGCTAAAGATGGGGGCAGAGATGTCAGCAAAGTGGGGGACCATCTTGTGATACCATCTGACAAGTCCCGGAAATCACTGTAACTCCTTGCTGTTGTTCAGGCTTGGGTAGTTTGCGATGGCTTTGGTTTTCTCAGGGTTGACGGTAATCCCTTGCATGAATATGAAATGATATGCCCAAGGAACTTCAGAGAGGGCTTGCAGAAAACACATTTTTTGATATTCAGGGTTAGGGTAGCTCTCCTTAATCTTCGGAAGACTTGTCAGAGTTCTCGTAGGTGTTGGATTGGATCAGAAAAGTACACAATGATGTCATCTATGTACATGAAGCACCACTGTCCCTGTAGCTCTCCCAATACTGTTTCCATGAGCTATTATAAGTTAGCCAAAGTGTTCTTAGGACTGAAGGGGAGCACACGAAACTGGTATAGCACTTGTGGAGTAGTGAATGCAGTTAATTCCTTCTGGTGTGGTTTCATGGTCATTTGCCAATAGCCTGACTGCAGATGCAGAGTGATAAGCCCCTTGAAATAACTTGAATATCTTGTGTATGAGAGGCATAGGGTATGCATCAAAGACAGTCTTTTTGTTCAGCTGGCAGAAGTCAACGCAGAACTGGGTCTTCCCATCTGGCTTGGATACTAACACTACAGGAGAAGCCCATGCAATGGTGGATGGTTCTATGACCTTATCCTTCTGCATCTTTTGAATATGTTGTGCTATTTGTACCTTCTTCTGAGGAGACACTCAATAAGGGTGAATGGCGACTGGTCTTCTGTCATTAATGGTGTGACGCCTGTGGCTATGCATCCTTGCCATCCACTGGAAACAAGTGCTCCGCCCCTTGGAGTAAGTGCCAGAGCGAGGGTGCATCAGGACAGTGACAGCTGCCACACCAACCCAGGACAAGTGGGACTCAAAAACAGGAGAGGGATGTGGAGGTTGGGCTGCAAAACCCAGCACAGCTGGAGGCGAATAATCATCTAGCCTCCAGCGGAAGACGGCGATCCATAAAAGGCAAGACATAGCGTGTGCTGGAGAAGTAGGTGGTAGAGAACTGATGCCTTTGTGCTGTTCTTGTCTCACTCTCTCTCTCTCTCTTGCAGACTCCATGTCACCCATATCCTCCCAAGGCTAAAGCACGACATCACAGTGAGCGCTCTTTTTTTACCCAACACTGCAGTTTGGACTGGTTTCCCGCCACTTCCTACATGGATACATGCCTCACTTCACTCTAAACTAAGTTTTATTGTTTTTTAAAACTTTTAAATAAATTCACATGGAACTCGCACTTTGTTTACAGTGCTGTGTGTTAACCCTGTTTCCCCGCTCACAAGGATAATGGGGTGACATAAATATCCAGGTGTCTTGGCCTTCAGCATCTCTGTTGACCCTGTAAGCCTTCTGGTAGCCCCTGGCACTTGCATCATTAGTATTCTGGCATGGCATGGCATGTACAGGCTCTGAGTAGATCCAGACTTTAGGCCTTCCAGGATGAGTGACTGGGTCTCTCTTGGAAGCTCCCTCCCCCAGCAACCTGATGTTAGAACTTCATCATCTGGCAGTGTGGAGGAAAGCTGTAGCAACCTCATGCCAGTCAAGTCTTATTCTGCATTGAGCCATGAACTCCAGACCTAGGAGCATCGGCCATGTCAAGTCTTCGTCTGCCAGAATGTAGAAGGGCGCCATGCAAGTCTGGGAGGCTACCCGGTGCTGGAGGTGGACTTAAGGGTTCCATCAGCCAAGGCAAAGCGATGTTGAGGCTAAGGGTGTAGGAAGGCAGAAGGTGATGTTACAGCCTTGAAGATGGAATAATGTATCAGAGAGTAAGTGGAGCCTGTATCGAGGAGCACAGATCCACTTTTGGTTACCATGGCAACTGATATGATCATGAGGACTGGTGGAGACACCTGCAGGAGTGGAACTGGTGGCCAAGATTTAGTGTCAGAGCTCAGGCCTGCCTTCTTTCTTGGGCCTAACTTGCCCTCCTTGGATCTTTGCACACAGGCCCAATAGTCCTTTTGGTTGGAACAGCACCAGGGCATCCCCAGGTCAGGTGGTGTGGAGAACAACTGAGTCTAGGGGGTACCACACTTTTCTATGGCTGGAACATTAGAATTATGTGTGGTGTCACACCCTGTCCTCACCCTGGTACTCACTGTTTCCTTTTTTTGGCTGACAGGAATGGAATCAGATGAGGTCTTCTGCTGTTGTAGCCATTCCATCTCTGGTTTTGGTGTGTTGTACATTCTGAGATGCTTTTCAACTTATTGTGGATGTATAGAGTTCTTATTTGAGTCACTGTAGATTTTCTGTCAGCTCAAATCAGCCTGGCTATTCTCTTCTAATCTCTTTCATCAATAAGATGTTTTTGCATGCTGAATTGCCACCCAATGGATGTTTTTCTTTTTTGTTTTTTTCCCCATTCAGATGGTTGATATAAACATTAACTGAAGCACTTAAGCAGTAACTGCATTGAATGGTGATACTAATAAGGTGACCAGTGATTGCATTTCTAGTGATTACTTTAAACAAACATTTACATTTAACAATTACTCTTCTTTTTATGAGGTTTTATGTTACCCTATTTGACATAAAATCAGTTAAGAAAAGGTAGCCAGTCTTGGAAATTATTATATGAATTATAATAAAATTCAATTGCAGAATAAACACAGACATTAAAAACCAACTACAAACTTGATTGTCGGTTCTAACCCAGATGATATATTTGAGCATGGGCAAAAATTCTGTGTCAAACTATAGCATATGCACTTTTAGATAATCTGACTGAAGTTTCACTTTGCTGTAGCCACATGAGCTCTGTATCGTACTTTGGCCACCCTAGGCAAAATGTTCTGTATCTGACATTGCATTGTATTAAGAAGATTGGAGGATTCCACACCAGGTGGGTACTAAAAAATCATTGGTGGACATAACAAAATAATAAACTCTAATTTGCTGCTTTGTTAACTCCAGGCATATTGTTGTTGTAAAGAAAGGCTTAGATCCACCCAAGAATATACTCTGTGGAACAGATACAGTACACACACTCACACACACACATATTTAAAACTTTATGACATATAGGGCATATAGGATCTGTAGTGTTATTAAAAAATATAATCACTCTTCTCCTTGCATTTTTATCATAGCATTTCTTTTCGCTCTGCTCAGAGACATGCTGGTGCAATGATAAAAATCTACATTATGAACACTATTATGTGCAAGACTTGGATTGTTGCTCTTTCTCGTTCTCCATGAATGAGCAAATATTGTATGTTCTATCAACATTATTTTCCATGGCACAGAACTGAGTTGCCCATGATGAACAAGTCTAATTGTGCATTACTGTGGACTTTACTGGCTATCATTAATATTTTATTACATAATTGATGTTTGGATATTCAGATATTCTGTTGAGTTTCCCTTTTCAAGCATTGGTAAATGGGCAACTGTCACATATCAGACAATATGAGATGATTTTGAACAGATTTTAACTCCAGATGGGCTTTGATTTTAATAAATAGCTCCTAGAACAGCTTGTTTTACCATCACATGTAAAAAAAGCCACCCCAGAGAAGAGCAGAAGAGGATCTCTCCCATTTCCAGAAGTGATCACGGGTTATCCAATCTGAGGCCTTTAGCTCAGAGCCCTCTGCTACACAGCTTTGCCTTCAGCAGATTAAAAATTAAGCAGCTTGAATCTCAGGCTGCGTCATAGAAAGCCGAAACTCCAGACGCTTGGGTGATGTCAGAAATCTGATCATCCAAAAAAAATGCTTACTTGAAAAAGAAGGGCAGATAAAACAACCATATGGCTAATTATAATTATTAACAAATTCAGTGAGACAGGATCCAGTGAGTTAGGAACCACTGGAGAGTCACCAAAGGTGTTTGTGGGATAAAACAAGGAATCCTGTATACTGGTTTGTCAGTTGTATGCAGGGAGAAAATAACCACACATGTAGATTGTCTATTAAAGCTACAAAGAAAAAGATATTATAATAAAAAACATATCATTACAGACATAAAACTCTTATTTATATTTTAATTTATATATTTAATTTATATCTAATTTATAAATTTATAAAAATAAATTGAAATATAAGTATGTTTGAAAATGGCTAATCCATTCATTCATCCATTTTCGATACCTCTTCTCCATCAGGGTTGTGGGGAACCTGGAGCCAATCCCAGATGACTTCAGATGGGAGGCAGGGAAATCTACATCCAATAGGTCACCAATCTATCACATGGCTAACAAACAAACAGCAATTCTCACTCACACCTATGGGCAGTTTAGAGTAGCCAGTTGAACTAATCTACATATTTTTGGGCTTTGACAGGAAACTGAGGCAGCTGGAGAAAACCCACACAGGCACAGAGAGAACATGCAGACAATGCACAGAAAGACCCCAGTCGGCTGGCAGGTTCAAATCGAGAACTTTCTAGCTGTGAGGAAACTGTGCTAACGACTGCACCCAATGGTACCCAAAAGGGCTAATATTGTATTAATAAATGCATTCATTGTTATAATAAATAAATTATATTGCTAATGTATATAGCATTACCATTATCTGTGTTGATTTTACACTTTATTTCATCAACCCTCTGTATGAAATATTTCACAGAAATTTGAAACATAAAAGATGGTGGTGCAATGTGGTGATTGTATTGTGACTCCAGAAGCCTTCTCTGCCCAATATAGTGGCTTTTGAAAATTCTGTCGATCCCCAAAGTGTTACATTAGATATCTTTACTTGCATGATCTAATGTAAGTGACATTAAATAGTTTCACAGGGTTCACATGAAGACCACAAGTGAAAGCATTCTAAGGTATGAGCTCAGCAGATGACTTGGTGGCCCATTGTGGATGCCATGATCAAATCAAATCACATAATTCAGTGATATATTATTGAGGTTACTGTAGCATCCATTAACTGGAATTGTTAATCTAGTGAGTGGCTGCTACAGCTATTACTATTTTCAAACAAATTAAATTAAACAGACTTTAAGCAGTGAGCTTCATTTACAGTAATGTTACATTGAACTTTCCATATGTTGTTTTATTATTATATTTTTTACAGAACAGATAAAGAAACAGTTCAGATTAGTGGAGCATTTTGGTAGAATGTGGGTTCTATGGATTGGAAAGACATGTTTACTCACAGAGCATACAGTACATAATGATCCAAGACTTATGTCTAAGTTTCAGCTTTCAAATTTATTCTCATATGGACAAATACAATTTACAATATACAATGAAATTCTTACTTCCACATTTACCTGCAATATCACAACAAACAGTTAAAAACAAGCATACTTCATCTACCTCTTGCATGGTTACATGAATAGTGATTGTAAAATGCTCATCTATCAAATAACTGTTTGTTGTACAAATGTTCCAAAATCAAAGTTATGAAGGATTATAGTTTATTTTATACTTATTCCTAAAACAAACTATAATATTCAAATGCCCAGACCCAGGACAAACCCTATTTAACCTTATTTTTTTTATCAATAATTTCTTTTCAACATATTGTATCCCTAATACAGTAATATGTTAGACTGCATTAATCTTTTTATATGTCCTATTTATCTAATTGTTCTTGGCCAGAAGACAAAGGTATACACACACAAAATAGTGACAACCTGTCATTGATCTAGTTTACCAATTTATATGATTGACTGCGGAACCTCTACAGCAAAAATGCAGTTAATTTGCCATTGTAAATTTTGTTTTCTTTGCAGTCAGCATGCATCTCAACCTTGAAAAGCACTTCCAAAATTTTTAAATGTCTTTAAAGGTGTGTGTGATACATATGGAACTTGGTGGAAGGATGCAAGTGTGCAAAATTGATGTGTTCTTAATTACATGGAGTCATGGAATCCCAGGCATGAAACATAGCAGGGGTCCAGGTACAAGCAGACAGGGTAACATCCACATTTTTCAATGGTAACACTTACATGGGATTAAACATACAACATGTATTAGAGAGTTTTTTAAAAATGGAACATGAGAAACAAGGCTCAGAATTTAACAATACAGAAATGCACACTTAAGACACTTCAGGTTATATATAAACCAAATAATCAAGGACTTCTCACAGAACACTTAGACACAATCAGGAAACACACCAATGGCAGGACAGTGGTGGAGACAGGACTAGAACAAAACTAAAATCATTTCATAACAAAACAAAAACAATATGACATATAAGCTTTGAAATACACTGCAGGGGGAATTTGTGAAAGTGTGTGATGATTTAGGCATATTGTTTAACTTTTCGCTAAAAGCTTTCCTTAGGTTTTAGTAATATTAGCCTTGTAGCAAAAAGAGACATACATCAACCACATAACTTGTCTTGGTTGATTGACTACATTTGCGATAAAAGGAAACTGTTTAACTTTTGTTCCTCCATCACTGCATTTCTTCTGGTCCAGAAGACATTATTGCCCAGAAGCTGAGGCTCACCTGACACATACTGTCAGTCTGAAAACCTTGACAGACGTGTATTCACTCTAGAACAAAACTGTCTGATGCCCTTGTAAGATGTCAGAGATGCTTGCCAAGTGTTTCAGAGCAAAGTGATGTGCAGATCACAGCGATCGAGTTCAAGTTCAATCTGTAATTTATTGGCACAAATGAAAATACTACTAATATATAAATTAAATAAAAAGAACGAAAAATAATAATAGAAAAATATATAAATAAATATTGTAAAATAAATTTAATAGGACGGACACATGCACAGGTTTGGTGATGGCAGTGAAGGCAACTGTGTTTATTAAACATAGGCAAAGGTACAAAAACGGCATGCAAAAGAGTAATCCAAAAAAACAGAAACAAGGTTGGGTGATCAGCAAATAGAGCAACATAGGGAAGGCCAACAGACAACAAGGCTTAGCAATTGCAATTACAGGGCTAAACTAATGCTTCATGAAGTTACTGTGAAACTGAGAGTCCTTTTAACTCTGTGCACATGTGTATGAATTGGATGCACCTGCATCCAACTGACAGTCATGTGACACAGCCCAGGCGTATGTGTCGGCCATCTTGATTGGATGTAAGTGCTGATGGGAACTGTAGTCCTTAGTAGTAGTTCATGGCAAAATGCAGAAGTGTATGTTGCCACGCTGTGAATGACAGGAGATGCGCTGTTCAGGGAGCGTGCAGTGCATGCAGCGAGTGACAGATCATGACAGTGATCAAATGGGTCACAGGACCCTTATAATATAATAAAATTCTCAGATGAAACTGGCATTTATTTGACTATTCTCTTCACCCAACATTTAACTTTTTTGGTAATGTTCAAGGTTTTAACTTTGTAAGTTTTTTCTTGAAACAGCATATTAAGAACATAACTGAAGTATTACAATCACTTCACTATACAACAATCAATTCACTAATCAACTAGCCTGAACATTTCCAGAAACAGTAACTGTTATAAAGGAGTTAATAATGTTATTGCTACGCCAAAATTAATGACTCACTTCCCACATTCTGTACCATTGGTCCCTTATATTTACCACTTTATTGCACCATATTTGATCATAGCTTACTGCTGGGGTTAACTTGAAATCCTCATTTGCCAGGTGTCATATTTCTGAGGATTTTAAAAATTCTGTTTTGAATGTTTATTCACAAGGAAAAGCAATGCAAATGTATTGGAGACTCTATAAGAATTAATGACCTCTGTGATGATGGTGGGCCTTTGCCCACATGCACAACAAGTTTGACACTCCTCTGACATGCTCGTAGGGTGGTGTTGAACGGACAGCACCACTTCAGAACCACTATATTGGAGAGTCAGCAGCCACATGGCTGGGGGGTGGGGAACTCAGCAGGGCTGATGCAGGATAATTGGCACTCCCACACCCTCCAGGAGAAGCACTGAGAGTATAAAAGGGAGCTGCTCTAACACATAGGCTAGTATGCTTGAAAATAATGCCCTTTTTGAGGTGCCCTCTTTCTCTGCCTTCAGACAACAGATCCAATGTCTCGCCTCCCTTGTGCCAGCCAAGGCTGAAGCCCCATTATCTCCTTGAAGGAGCCCCAGCCCACCGTCCTACACATGCCTGCCCTCTGCAAAACACTAGTCTGCAGCATGACAATGACCAATGAGTCACCCCCATGAAGACTTCCTCCACTCAACCTTTCCAACCTTTTTGTAAATAAATCTCTGGGCTCTTTTCACCCCCACACTTGAGATTGGTCTGGGGAGAGAAGAGGACCTCCATTTGAGGTTCAGAGAAAGATCCTGCATCACCTCGATCCAGCAAGTGATGTGCAATGAAGGACACAGGAAAGAAGATCTGTGCAGGTCAGAGTTTTGACAAACTGGGACTGACAAAGTGAGTGGCCATTAATCTTAGGCCTTTTTCCAGATCTGCCTGTGCCCTTACTTCTAGGCAAGGACTGGCCATGGTTTCCACCTGAACCACCTGTGATGCAGAGGCAAAAAAGAGGCACAAGGCACAGAGATGATCCAGCAGAGCTCCCCAGCATGCCCTGTGTTCTGTGCCCAGGAGGAAAAAGCAAATGCTGACACTGGAACCAAAGTTGAGTCAGATCCCACCACTAACACTCTCTCTGTTGTGTATAAGCAGGCCACCAGAGAGGAAAAACACTGCTGGCATCAGCAGCTACAAATCAGCGAGGAAGACTAGACAGGTGGACATGTGCTCCCCAAAGCATACTTCCTGATAAAGAATGGCCTGCTATATTATCACACAGGCTGCAGCAGAGAAGTCTGTGACTTCCTGTTTGTTGTCTGGGTGAAGATAGATGCCCTCATGCACCTTGACTATAATCACCCCATGGGCAGCTGTCTGGGGCCCCTCAACACCTTAGAGGAGCACCTTAGCATCAGTTCCACTGGCCGGCATGGTGGCAGAGGTCTGAATGTCCCTAGTGTCAGAGGACCTCACCACAGAAACCAGCCCCAGCCCTGCTCATCCCTATGGCCATCATCAGGGACCCTTTGAGTGGGACAGCATATATTTGGTAGACAAACTTCCTAAGTCTGCCTGAGGTTATGAGTACATCCTGGTGCTGGTGGATTTCACTCCGTACCCTGAGGATGTCCTCCTCTGCAATGCTACCTCCCACAACATTGCCAAGAATCCGGTACGCCTATTCAGCTATGTGGGGATCCTAAGGATCTGCTAACAGACCAAGGTATACCATTTAGGCATCCACAGGGTTCCCCCCTTTGAGTTCATGTTTGGAAGGAGATCTCAAGCCCTACTAGACATGGTGAGAAAGTCTTGGGAAGAACAACCCTTCCCATTATGCTCTGTGATTGAGAACATGCAGAAGATGCAAGGGCCAATTGACAAAGTAGTCCCCCTCATAAGGGAACACATACAATCAGCTCAGACAGAGCTACAATGAGTATAACCTGCCCAGGGTGTACCCTGCCTCTCGCCTGAAGATGCTGGGATTGGCTCCAGCTTCCCCCGTAACCCAGACGGATAAAGCGGTTTAGCTAATGGATGGATTTTTTAGTTGAATAACATCACAAATTTTTTGTTCTTTTAGACTTGGATTATGTTGCATGGCTGCCATACAAGTTCTGTTCCTTCTGTGTTAGCCTTTGCTACCGCCCCCCCAGATCTCACAAAGTGTGCCTTAGTCAAGATAGAATACCTCTCCCCACCCAACACCAAGACCTCAAAGACCTGGAGGACAAGTTTAGGGACATGTTCTTGACTGAGCCTGGGTGGATGGGTGGACTCTGGTGGACCCAGAGTGGATGACCTCATAGGGAGGGCCCAGTTCATCTCCAACTTTAACCTAATGAAAGGTTACTGGCAAGTAGCCCTCTGTCTTGAAACCAAAGCCAAAACTTCCTTCAGTACCACCTCTGACCAGTGGCAGTACTGAGTTCTCTCCTTCACAGAGTCTCAGCAACGTTCCAATCACTGATGAACATCGTTCTCCAGCCCCTCTGCCAGTCATCCACACGTACACTTGGGCAGATCACCTACACCATTTCAGGGTGGTACTTTTAAAACTCCAGAAAGCCAGGCTGATGGCCAAACCTATGCTAGTGCCATCTGGGGCTGACCAAGTCACAGTGCCTGGGATACCACATTGGCCAGGGGCTGCTGATAACCCCAAGAGAAAAAGGTTGAGAGTGTACCCCTGGCCCACACCAAAGAAACAGGTACATGTCTTTTTGAGCTTGGCAGGATAGTACAGACACTTTGTTGCTAACCGACCCTCTCTAGCCTCCCCAACTCAGATTTAACCAAGAAGGGATAGCCTTACAATGTCCAAAACAGAAGAGCCAGTAGGTAGGGTATAGCAACATGATTAGCACGGAATAATTGGCACACTCACTCAGAAGACCTGAGAGTATAAATGGAAGCTGGCAAGTATGTTTGGAAATAATGCCTGTTTTGATGTTCTCTCTTTTTCTGCCTTCAGAGAGCTGATCCAATGACACACTTCCCTTGTGCTGGCTGAGGTCTGCTGGCCTGTCATCCCCTTGGAGGAGCATTTTATTTCTCTTTTTCCACAGTAATTAGGCAACAATTATTAATAAAAAAAAATTTAATGAATGACCTATTGTGCATTTTAACTGTTTATAGTTAAATTTAATGCAGGCAAGATAATTTAGTTACTGTTTTCATAGCCTCTCTTTTTTTCTCTCTTTCATTAAGTTAATGAGGTTGTCCTGAAAACTCTACCAGGTTGGAAACAGTGACGGTTATAATGTGTTGGCATACAATGCATCCTTACAGAAAAGTTCACTATATCAATGATTATACTTTTTTTTCTGTTACAGTTTTTTTGGATTGCTTACACACTAAAATTAAAAGTAGTACACTATTAGCAAAACCTTACACTCAAGAAGCGA
>JAQQZR010000495.1:0-14349 GCA_030068235.1 Notoglanidium macrostoma | reverse complement strand
TGCCACTATGCTGCCCAATGCTGGAACTTACTGCCCATCAATATCAGATCTGCTCCAACTGTGACTAGCTTTAAACGCATTTTTCTCTGTTGCTTTTCCCACACTTGAGTGCTGAGTTGCAATATTTCACTGTGCCTAATCTTAAAATAAAATAAAGATAAAAATAGAAATACAATAATTAAAAAGTGCTATAATATTTTATAGCACTTTTTAAGTGTTGTATTTCTATTTTTATCTTTATTTTTATTCCTTTTTCTGTCTCTATTTTTAATATATTGTTCTTGTTTCTGTAAAGCACATTGAATGACCCATGTGTATGATAATGTGCTCTATGAATAAACTTGCCTTGCCTGCCTTGCCTTGCCAAAATACTGGACTCCAAAATATTTTTCTCCCAATTTTGGTGATAAATTGTCACATGCATTTCATTATCATAGGCATAGCAGTGGGTAGCCGTTAAAAACAGGCTGATGAATATGGACTAGTTGAATGAGGACTTATTGTTGAGTCTCTAAAATAGTCATTGAATTAAATGACTTTTGTAGGTAAAATTAGGTGTTTAACAACCTGTTAAAAATACACCAGAATGCAGGAAATGGCATCGAATTCTTAAAAAAATGTATGGGGGAGGACCCACAGACCCCCCGCAAGTGTGTGTCCCCCATATTCAAAATGCTTCTGACGCCCCTGTCAAAACGTTTTCTATTTTAATACATCTATTAGACATCATCAACTCCTTTTTTAGGTGTTTATTTACAAGGCATTACACAGAAACCCTGCTTCTCCAAACTATGCTTATAATATACAGTGTCTTGCATAAATATTCAACCCCACCTTTGAACTTTTCCACACTTTGTAGTGTTACAGATGGCCTTAACTGATATTATGTGCAGATTTTTAGCTTGCTACTGTGGAATTACATATCATTAGTCATTAGCTAAGTCTACAGCCCTGTTATTTTATTGCTCTATTTTTTCCCCCAGTGGAATAACTAGCTCTTTTTTTTTTAATCAATGCTTTTGTTTCACTTTGTATCCACAAGATGAATTTATTTTGTGTCTAAATTCATTTGTTGGGCTGGATTACAATCTTCAGACATGCCTGGGCTGTATGTTTAACACCCCTGGTATGCACTGTCGCAGTGTACAGTGTGCAGTTGGCCACTAGAAACACCCTGTGTGTGTGTGTGTGTGTGTGTGTGTGATGTGTCCTAGTGACTACTGCAATACAGTGCTGCCCTCTAGCGGCTCCAGTCAGGTCCAAACATCTGAGCACTAAACACTGCACTATATGACATCATCATCTATCTTGTGAGTGTGTGTGCGAGAGTGTATGAGTGTTAGTGTGTGTGTGAGTGCGAGCGCGAGAGTGTGTGTGAGAGAGTGTGAGTGTGTGTGTGTGTGCGCGAGTGCGAGAGTGTGTGGGCGAGAGTGTGCGAGAGTGTGAGAGAGTGTGAGTGAGTGTGAGTGAGTGTGTGCGAGAGAGTGTGTGCGAGAGAGTGTGAGAGAGTGTGAGTGAGTGTGTGAGAGTGCGAGAGTGTGTGCGAGAGAGTGTGAGTGAGAGAGAGTGTGAGTGTGAGAGAGTGCGAGTGCGAGAGTGTGTGTTTAAAAGCTTTAATTTGTAAAATATAACTCAGAAATATTAATGCTGCATTCGACTTACCTCAGACCTCAGCGCATTTAAGCTACAGAGTAGGAAATAAACCACGGATGCCACCATGTTCATCTTTAGTTAGCAACAAGCTAACCAGCTAACTGTGATATTTTGTATATTGTATATTTACCTTCCCATAAGAGTGAACTGTAGAATAGGTGTTATAGGTTTAACAAGAGACTGTGTCTGTATATTGATTGATCTAAAGCAAATACTAGTATATCCGGTTTAACTCACGTAAAGGTAAAAACAGCGACTTTCTTTACTGCTGACGCTGTGAACAGCCATGTTGATTTCACTTGCTGAACTCGGAGTTGAGAAGACCGTCCCATGATCCCTTATCGGAATTGGGTTGAGGGGGAATTTTCTTTATTTTTTCCTGGTTGGAGGTTCAGAATTATGAATTAGTAATGAATCCAGTTGAATACATCATAAGACTTAAAGATTTCGTTGAATATAGCTGACACTACAGTTTATTCTTTTTTTACAGTGTTTTATGTGAGCGCAAGTGACAAGTGTGTGTGTGTGTGTGTGTGTGTGTGTGTGTGTGTGTGTGTGTGTGTGTGTGTGTGTGTTTTCTCTCTTTTCAGACCTGGAGCTAGCGAAAAAAGATCATTATCCTGAGAAGGAGATCTGCACACCTGTAAGTAATAATTGTTTTCATCATCTTTATTTTCTTTCAGTTATGTGTTGTGTTATTATTCAAATCAACATTTCGTGGCCGTGACTCGTTCTCATCCACTTATGCTCTGCTTACAATACAATAGCTGTTAAATGCTTTAAGCTTGTTTTTCATTGTTTAATATGTTGTCATTTCATTTAGCATGTACTTTTTTTTAAAAACATTGCTTATTATTTTTATTTAGCCAAACTTAAACTTGGGGATTAATAAAGCATGTCTATTTATCCATCTATTTAACTTCCGTTAATGAACAATTAAATCAACTAGAGCATTGCTGGAAGCCAGCTAAGGTTTTCGGGGAGATGAAGCAGACAGACAGACAAAGAAGTAAATGTAAATATAAATTTCTTTGTTAACTATCCTCTTTATTATCCTGAAAATCTTGGCTGTGTTCCAGTGCTTTTTAAAAAAAAGAAATCTGCCCTAGTCGACTTTGCCTCTCCGTCTTAAAGTCCATCATTACTCTAACAGCTGCTTAGCTGGCCATTTGATCAAGGATCAAGTCAACTTCACAGTAGATTTTACCCAGAAGGCATTGCGGCAATCTGACAGACTCACGCTTTATTCCTCCGAGTCTTCCATCTGTACATGATGACTGATGCAGCTGTGTCAGCAAGCAAGAGAACCAGCATGCTAGTGAGTAACTGGGATGTAAATCTCCTGAAGGAACATCACTCCCCCTACATAGTTCCTGTATAAAGAGATGTATAAAAGGAGAAAGTAAACCGAGTCTTTCCGATGACAAGCACGCACAATTACAATTCGCTCTGTTAGTTATTCCTTTAGAATTTGCACAACATTCAAATGAAAACACGCTTGCAGGCATTTGGATCCTAAAATTATACACAGTAAGCAGATGAGTTGTGCCTTAGCTCTGGTTAGCATAGCCTGTAGGAAATGTGTGCGCGCGCGCGCGTGTGTGCGTGTTTGTGCGCGTGTGTGCTTGTCTGAGAAACATAATCATGTCCCGTAAAGTAGATTAACACTGCGCACACATCCTAATCTGTCCAAGGACAACTACTAATAACCATGTCTCTCTCACACGTACACACGCACACTGTGTTTATGCTTGACGTGGCAGATACTTTCAACCGAGGCGACGTACAAGTGAGGCAGCCTCCAGTCACTGCTTTCATTACAGTGTGTCTAAAGGAATACTCCAGTGGTTTTGAGCCTCTATCCAATGTATCTGTAGTGTGTGTGTGTGCATGCGCGCGCGTGCGTTCGTGCGTGTGCTTGCGCACTTATTAGATTACCATGGACAGGAATTTCAACATGTTTATCTGTAAAAAGAATCAGAAACTTGATCACTACATACACCCTTATAATAGAAGTCTAGGGGCAGCCCGGTGCTCCCGGGATACGCTCCGGACTCCCCGCAAACCCTGACCTGGATAAAGTGCTCACTGAATGGATAGAAAGCAGTCATAATGAAGTTGATGGATGAACAAGGACATATGATTGGGAAGGGTGTTATTAGAGCGTTCCTGTTAAAATCTCAGCTGATATGGCTCCAAAGTGCTTTAAAGGTGTGTGTGTGTGTGTGTGTGTGTGTGTTACAGACCGAGAGCTTGGAGAAGACCAGCCCCAACCTTGACTCCATCGCACTCAGTGAGATGGACAAAGCCGCTGTTCTGACTCTCATCAGAGAGGAGGTCGGTTTAAAAAGATATCGCTTCAGTATCCTCCTGGATTCCAGCAGTTCAGTTTTGTCATTTGTCAGGACATTTGTAAACTTTAACTCCAACACCATGCAAGCTACTGAATTAACCTCCACTGGTATTTAAAGATGACATTTAGGACATTTAAATGAGAGACGAGTTTGGGGATGGGATCGTTGCCTTTAAAGAACCATGGGGGAAGTTAAGTAAAATAATCATTTGGAGACCCTAACCCTTTTGTTCCTGGAACTCAGGAAGATATAACATATAGCTCTAAATTCAGGAAATGGGATCTATTTTATCTATTTATCTGCTAGTCCAGCAGGCACACTGTTATAAGCATGGCACTGATATAACCGTGAAAATCCCACAGCCATGTTAGCATTATCATATCAGCGCTTATAAACAAAACTGAAGTGCTTTATAAAGTAAATGAATAACTGACAGGGAGTTAGTGTTGAGTATTGCTGTGTAATGGGGACTTACATAGGGGAAGAGCACATTGTGTGACTTTGCCAAATTGGCTCAATATTTTGTCATATATATGTCATATTTGATCAGATATGCTAATTAGTAGCACATATTCACCTGGTAACTAGAAACTTTTGGCTTTAGAACTTGCATGTTAAGCTCTCTAGTTAGTTTAAAAAATGTACTAGATACAGCCTAATATAGTGTGTGTGTGTGTGTGTGTGTGTGTGTGTGTGTGTGTGTGTGTGTGTGTGTGTGTGTCCACAGATAATCACAAAAGAGATCGAGGCAAACGAGTGGAAGAGGAAATACGAGGAGAGCAGAATAGAGGTGCTGGAGATGAGGTAAACCAGAGCTCCCAGAATGCACTTCTTCAATGAATAAATAAGCAAAAATACAAGAAACCCAATTTATATTTGTGTTTCCTGACAGGAAAATAGTGGCCGAGTATGAGAAGACGGTAGCACAGATGATCGGTGGGTCACGATTAGCTTCTTAACACTACTGCGCTAACAACACACCGGTGCTAACATGCTAGCTAGCCAATGAGCATTG
The DNA here is from genome assembly GCA_030068235.1 of Notoglanidium macrostoma. Taxonomy (NCBI): domain Eukaryota; kingdom Metazoa; phylum Chordata; class Actinopteri; order Siluriformes; family Auchenoglanididae; genus Notoglanidium; species Notoglanidium macrostoma. Next base: position 9,327 of record JAQQZR010000495.1, on the reverse strand, counting down.
TAAATACGTTCTTCATTGTACTGTAACTCTAGAGTGAATTACACTAGCTAGCCAGTTAGCTAATGATACCACGTATGGGTCATAACGCATCTGCTCTAATCGCACATCTGTGCTAATAACACTGTCTGAGCTTCCTTATCAGTATTAGGCACATAATACCAGCATGCTTAATCATGGCGGTTATGGAAGCAGTTATTACCACTCGTTGTGAGTGATACTCTCTCCTCTTCTACCTCATAGAAGACGAGCAGAGGAAGAACATGGGCTCCCAGAAGAGCGTCCAGCAGCTGATAACGGAGCGGGATCAGGCTCTGTCTGATCTCAACTCAGTCGAGCGCTCGCTCTCGGACCTGTTCCGGCGCTACGAGAACATGAAGACCGTGCTGGAGGGATTCAAGAAGGTAAACGCCTCACACACTGATGAGGAAGTACATTTAACAACACACTCATTCTCCTGTGTTACATTCAGGAGTAGGCAGCCTAGCTAGGAAGCCCTTTCATGCTAGCATCAGTGAACTAGTATTAGCATTGGTAAATTTTTAGTCACTAAGGTTTAGTTAGGATTTTCTAGCATTCTCTGATGAACAATTATGTTAATCAGAAGTTGTTTCCTTAGTTATGCTTAGCTAGCTAAGTTATCCAGAAATGCAGCATGTGCAACTTCCTAGTTGTTTCCTGTAGTGCTAGCCTTTGTAGTACAGTACTAGTTTTTGTGTTAGCCTGTTTACTATGACACTGGTTGTTGTGTTAGTCTCTGTTTTATAATGCTAGTTTCTCTGTTAACTTGTTTACTATAATGCTAGTTATGTGCTAGCCTCTGTAGTGCAATGCAAATTTCTCTGTTAACATGATTACTATAACGCTAGTTTTGTGTTCTAGCGTATAATGTTAGCTTCACTGTTAGCTTGTTTACCGTAATGCTAGTTTTGTGCTAGCCTGTGCTAGTTTCTCTGTTGGCCTGTTTACTCTAACGCTAGTTTTGTCTTAGCCTCTGTAGTAAACTGCTAGTTTCACTCTTAACTTGTTTATTATAATGCTAGTCTTTTGTGTTAGCCTCTAGCGTGTAATGTTAGCTTCACTGTTAACTTGTTTATTGTAATGCTAGACTGTGCTAATTTCTCTGTTAGCCTCTTTACTCTAATGCTAATTTGTGTTAGCCTCTCTAGGTTCTGTTTACTTCAACGCTAGTTTCTCATGTCTTTCCTCTTGTTTTTCTGTCATGCTCAGAATGAGGAGGTGCTGAAGAAGTGCGCTCAAGAATATTTAGGGCGTGTCAAACAGGAGGAGCAGCGTTATAACACACTCAAAATCCACGCCGAGGAGAAACTCGATAAGTAAGACTGATCAGGAACACACCACGCAGACTAAACACACTGTATGTAGCCCACAACTGGAATTAGAACAGGTGTATTTAGCACAGGTGTGTGTGTAACCCAAGTGTATTATGAGTGAAGGTGTGTGTGTATTTTTGCCCAAGCGTTGTACGTTTATCTCGGGTGTATCAATAGAGCAGGTGTGTATTTAGTCCATGTGTGTGTAACTCGTGTGTCATCGGAGCAGGTGTGTATTTTAGCCCATATGTGTATGTAACTCGGTGTACTGGTGTGTGTGTGGTGTTGAATGTGGTGTGTCGTTGACCAAACACTAAGACATATTAGTCGTATATGTTGATGTATATGGTGAAAATGGTTTGTGTACGTGTGCATACACAGGATGGACTAGATGTATCTTTGACACATGTGTTTTGCAGGGCGAATGAGGAGATCGCTCAGGTGCGCGCGAGGGCGAACGGAGAGTGTGTGGCGTTGAACGCCAGCCTGAGGAAGGAGCAGATGAAGGTGGAGTCTCTGGAGAGAGCGCTCGAACAAAAGGTAAATGTGGGCATCTGTGAGCTCATGTATGCCGAAGAGAATGGATAGCGTTTTCCTCGGATTGTGTTGCTCTGCCCTGTGAAGTACGTGTTGTCCTTACGATAGGAGTGGGAATCGATAGGTGACCAAATTCGGGAGAAAATGGTGGAAAATCCTATAAAACTTGTGACGTTCATTTCTTAAACACAAAAAGATTCATTCATTCATTCGTTCATTCATTCATAGACCATGACTACATTCCTTACTCCTCTTTCTTCCCTCTGTTTTTGCTCAGAATCAGGAAATTGAGGAGCTCACAAAGATCTGCGATGAACTCATCGCCAAACTCGGCACGGCAAACTGAGCACTGAGCACGCTTGGATTTCAGCTCCAAGACTGAACCCTGCCTTCCTTCACACTGCTCCGCCTCCAACGAAGTCCTGCATGTCTGGATCTCTCTCCAACATCTGGAGCATGAAACTGCAACATCAAATAAAGTAATGCACCTGTAATAGAGACTGTTTAGATTCCGAGGCGTTAACATGACGGTCTGCATGAATCGTCAGGGCGAATCATCGGGTTCTACACGATTCACGAATCTGAACACATTACCACTTTGTGACGGCTCTGCTTTTGGATTTGCAGTGTTTCGTCCGTAAGGCGAATAAGCATGTGTGTGTGCGTATCATCCATCCTTGTGTGTGTGTCACCCTTCCTTTACAGTACATGCACTTTGTAGTGTGTGTGAGTGTGTGTGTGTGAGAGAGAGATGATTATATTTTCCAGACTATAAGACGTTTGTTTTTTGCCCAATCACATTAGAATTCTTCTGCAATTGGCATCAAAATCAAAAAGAAATCTTCTTCACATAACTGTTAGGAGATGCTAATTGATCTCCAGTGCTAAGATATGTAAGTAATAAAAACATGCTGTTATAGGAAAATAATCAATGACAGGTTAGTTGTGATAAAGCGGAGTTATTATCAAACCACAAAGTGTTTTATTGTTGTGCCACAGTTTTCCTACACTAACAATGTTTTATCTATTAAAGAATGACTCTGCATACTCTTTATCCATTTTTTGTTACATTTAAACATTATGAAATTTTATTGCAACTGTAATGATGTTCTCTCACCAGCCTTTTTAATGCCTATATGTTATAAAATATATATGTATATAATAGCATATAGCACTGTTTTAGCAGTAGTGAGTGATTGGACAAACAAAACAAGTCTAACCCTCTGGAAAATACGGTAATGTATGCAAATATCTGTGCTTTGTGTGTGTGTGTGTGTGTGTGTTTGATTGTTAAGAGTCCATGCACTCATATTTTTCTCCCTCGCTCACCAGTGCCAGTGCAGTCCCATAATGCACACATTTTATTGTAAATAAGAATTTATTCCATGTTTATTTTGTGTTATTATAAAGGTTTATGGTTCATTGATTTTGTGTGGGGATTTCAGTGAAAATGAGAAAATCTTGCTAACAAATTAGTGTGTATATTGTTTATAAGTGTCAGTGTTCACACGCTGGGATTTGTGTTGAAGAAGTTTAACCTTTGATAGAATATTTACGTCACATTTAGTAATGCACTAATCCTATAGTTAGGACTGGTATTAGGTCTGAAATGTTCCTGGTTCAGCAGACGGAGCTTAGCTTTAATTGGATTAGCCACACTGCTAACCTTTCTTTTTACTGCCTAGTGGTTTGACATGAAATACACAATATAAAATATTAAGTAACTCGGCACCGTGCTAGCTAGCTACTTCAGCAAATATTAACATAACTGCTCTACAAGTAACTATATGATATTATGTACCTAGCCACTAGCTTCACTAGCAAGCTAGCTAACGGTCATATTGTGTAATTAAAACAGGTAGCTAAGTTTGCTAGACAGATAGCTCACCTGAGGTAAAATATTTAATTGCAACATTAAAGCCAATTTGTCACTATGGCATTTGCACGAGCGGTCAGTGGTGGTGCTGTATGAGCACGTTTGCTATCGGCTAATCAGATGTAAATTAAGCTCCGTCCTTATCGATTCAGTGATGCGTTAAACAATGGCATTGCTAGTCACGTTATAATTAATCAGGCGTGACACACGAAGAGATCAAAATGAACTGAAAGCAATCAAACTTCTATCTTCTTTTTATGAAGGTCGAAAAAACTTTTTAATTATTATAATTTTTAAAAACATTTACACTTTAAGCACCTCAGCGACCAAGCGGAACCATTTATCCAATGGCGAATGGACTTTTTTTTTTGCGAATTAAAAACATTTTTCATTGCTTGGAAACTTTGATTCATCTTTGCGCTTTAACTGTGTTTTAGTGCTGCTTTTGACCTGCCCTTGTTGACTTTGCCGAAGTTCAGTAGACGCGCGTTAGCAGTGCAGACTTCAGGAACGTATCCAGAAGGCGTGGCTGTGGTATGACTTTGAAAAACATTGGATGTGATTAAGCGTATCGGATCGGATTCACAAGTGGGTCGGATTAAGTGTAAACAGGAGCAGGTAAATTGTCTAGTCAGGGTTTTATTTATCTGTACGTGACCGCTGATGAAACTGTCGTACTTTACTTTTAGAGCTAACGGGCGCATGAGATATAGCTAGCATGCTAGTTATTTACTTAGCTAGTTAGGGAGTTGATACAGAGTTTAAAAAAATGTACAAATTGCCAAGGATATTGTAAATATCATCATATTATTTTGTTATTTATTACCTAGCAAACCAGCTGCTTAGCATGCTAGTTGCCTAGCAACGCCATATCTGGGTGTAAATATCTGAGAAAATCATTTCAGCTACATTCTCACCATCAGGATCAAGTGTGTTAGACTGTCAGCTTGTGTGCGAACGGTTTTTATGGCAACAAAAATAACGGATGCGTGACGTTAGGGGACGTCAACAAGGGTGTGTTGAAAAAAGTACTGGAACACTTCACCTTTGTGAAGGAACAAATATTTCTATAAAGCCCGTTGGACTGACAATCCTCCTTTTGCTCTGTGCCTGTTGCCAAAGTGAAGTCAAGCTGCCAATGTCGTATCCCACAATCCCCTGTGTGTCAGAAGCAATAGCTGCCAAATTGCGTGTGAGAAGTAGATGTGCTGATACACAGCTTGGTTTTTCCTTTACACTAGTCGCATAGATCGCAAGAGTCCTCTGAGAATCGATCCCATCGTTCTGTACAACACACGAGTTTAACATGAAAGCACAGAAAGCAGGGTGGATCCTTCCTTCCTCTGCGTCTTGCTGCTCTTTCTTTCTTCGGTACACAGTAATGAGATCCTGACAGTGTGCTAAAGAGTGATTGAGAGTTTAGTGATGATGTGAGGATTTGATATGTGCACATGCTTATAGCGCTGAACTCTGGCTGGTGTGTGTGTGTGTGTGTGTGTGTGTGTGTGTGTGTGTGTCTTTATTCATGTTCTTCATGTTTGTACAGTCAGAGAGAAAGAGAGCTGCACAGAAATCATGTTTACTAATATATACTTTCTCTATATTATATTCTATATTTTGTGCATAAAGTGTTGCCTGAATTAAAGGTATTAGAACGTATTATTTTGCCTGTTATTGATTTTAGCCCAATCTAAATGCACTCATGTGTTCATGTTTGGTCTCTTTCTTATTAACCCTTGTGCTATGTTTGCTACTTAGTGATAGATGTCCTATGGACTTTGGGCAGCTGAGATGGAAAATAATATTTGAAATGACCAACCTTGAACACCTCTACGTTTCTGAGGAAGAGTAAAGACGAACAAAAGCACATCTCACGCCTCGGGATGCATGCAAATAAGACACGGAATTAATGTGAACTAAACTGGTGGGCTTCCAAGTTGCACAACACAAAAGTGTTTACCTTATCATCAAGAAATCACAAATTAAAATCTTGACATTCAGGAGCTGAGGGAGCAAAACTGGGTCTTGGAGTGGGAGGGATAGCATAGTCTCTCTTCCCTGTCAATCACAGACAATAGCCAATCACAGGTATCTCGGAGTTTGTGTATGTGGAAGAGGACGGATAGCGCTTATCTCCGAACAGGACAGCCTGAGCAGCGGTTCAAATAGATGCAGTTTCACATGTCTTGGTGGAAGCATGTTTTATCCTTCGCTGGAGAGCTGGTTAGTGGGCGGAGCTTAGGAAGACAAAATTGGGGAGATAATAAGGAGAAAATAAAAATTGGTGTCTATTGATATTTCATTACTTTCTTATTTATTCTGTTCAGATCAAAATGTCCCAAACATAAGATGTGTAATATATATTAAAAGGAGGGTTAGGGGGTAGAGGTGTAGGGAATTATCCTTTTTTCATGTTCATTAGATCACAAAAGCCAAGCACACATGAACTGATGGTTCCTGCGACTCTTACAGACTGATATCTATCAGAATAGTAACTCAAAGCCAAATCACTTTCTTCCTCATCATGTAATTTGGTATCACCCAACGCCGTGCCATGTGAGCTTTATAATAATGAAGTTCCTACTTGGCTTGGATTTCCTGACTTTGGTTCCTGAAGGTGAATGAATGAGTTTGCACAATGCTATAAACTGATTTCTACCTCAGGTGCAAATCACGTGAAACACTGAAATACTGGTATTTTATGCTCACGTGTGCCAGGTCACTGAGCTGATGAGCTGAATCGGGTCAAGATAAGCTGTGCTCTTGATTAATATCATATGACAGGGATGACTGGACTTAAAATGAGGACTGTCCTTGAGTCCTTGTGTTAAGGACACTCTGGATCACAGCACTGTGTTTACTCGATCTTTAGCAGTCTATTTCATCATATTTCCTCCACTGTAACACTTAAACATGAATTGTGTGTGGAACACAGTATACAGAAATGAGAGTGGGAGAAAAGCGGCAATTTCCCAGACGGACTTTCCCGAACCGTCCCAGAATTGTCCCAGCAAAATGTTTAGATACTGCTGGAACAATCACATATCATTTCATGTGTTTTCATTCATATGTAATTGTCAGTAAGGTGTCTGTGCTCATTTGCTGATGATGACAAGCACGTATTAGAGATGTTAAGCCGTGAGAAGCTCACACTCAGATTAGAGGGGGAAGATTCACACGTCTGAACCCCAACACTCGTCCTCCGTCTACTCAAACATGAAGACTCTGGTTGTTCTGCTGCTGCTGCTGAGCACCGCGCTACACAGTATGTATCATACTAAAGTTCATTATGAATTTGATTTTGTTGTTATTCACTAAGTCCTTAAAAGTGTGACCGAGCAGTAGGATTGATTTCTGGTGTCAAACATGGAGCTGTGGAAAAGGTACCTGGTACTGTGGAAGTAGAGGATAAATTATATTGTTTGGGTTGTGCATAATATTATTACCCATAATGCACTGATACATACAACTTCCAATTGAAGTACAATGGGCAAGAGGAACAAGAAGTTCTAAAATATTGCTAAACTTTAATATTTTTAACTGTTGGCATTGTATACGCTTGTATTCATGACAAGATTCCGTATTGTGTTTGGTCTCTCCCTTGCCGTTGCCCTGTACCGTGTACCACCCTATGTAGTGTACAGTAAACAAGTGAGACACAGCATGTCTGCCTAATTTGCTTGTTGGGAAATGAATCAAGTTTTCAGGGTGAAAACACAAGACAGTCTACATTTAAGGACTACAGAATTGACAGAAAATGATTCAGTAATTATTAATCTGCTCTTCATGTGATATTTGGAGGAATTTTCAGAGAATAATTATAGCCTACTATAACATCATCCTTATATTCAAATACAATACTCTGCAGTCTTTTTTCTTTTCTTGAAGGGTTAGGTTATTTACAAACTGTTATCTAAGGGTCAACTATCCAACTCTTCACTCCATTCTTTTTGGGAAGCAGGTCTATTTTGATTCATCTTGCTATCATGTTTATACACCACCTAGTGGCAATGACAAGAAAGTGGCCAATCTCAGCCTCAAACACTCTGCCCAAGTCTTTTGTCAACTTTTCTGGCCACAAGCTTCAGGATCCTGAAGGTTTCAGCTGATTGGAAGTCCAGACTTCCACGTGTTTTGGAACTTTTGAAGAATGTGAAACAATGAGCTTTTGTGGAGCAAGATATCATCACTGCCCAAAAACGTATTTGGAATCTCTTATATGTTTGCTGTCGGAGTTTGGGAAAAGGCCCACCTTCATCTGTGAACTTAGGCATTTCTTGGCCACAGTTATACAGTGAAATGCTGGCTTCCATGGCTGTGTGTGTGTGTGTGTGTGTGTGTGGGAGAGAGAGTCTGTTTTATAATGTTAATCTCATATCAGCTGTGTTCTCTTGTGCGGTGTGTAAAGGCGAGGCACTGAAGTGTTACACCTGCGTCGCGCCCAATCAGGAGGAGTGTAATCGACAAGGCTTGAGTGTGTGTCCTGCTAACTCAGATGCCTGTGCCACCATCACAGGGGCCAGTGAGTGCACACACACACACACATACACACACACACATTTATCTAACTATTCTTGTGAGGGCCTTCTGTTGATATAGTCATTAATACAGCTAATTAAGTCTATCTTAACTAAATCTAGGCCTAACCCTAACCTTAGCAACTTTTTTTAAATATCTTCACAAGGTTAAATCTGTCAGATATTCCTATCCTTAAGGAGACTTTTTATTTCCGGCAAGACATTAAAACATACCCACTTTACCTGCATGACAAACACAGATTTGTCCACAAGATGGCACCATATACTTAGATTAGCTTTATAGTTGCGTCTAGTCACCAGTTACATGGCTATAAACAATTGAAAATGGTTCAGGAATAATTGTGTTAATGATTTTTTTCCAGGAAGAAAAGGATAAAACTTTTTTTTATTATTGCTTTTTTAATGTGTCCTGTTAGAGCCCTTTACTCATGTTTCCAAAGAGCTAAAGAGTGACCATGTGATGGGAAACACCCATAAAGAAGGAAAATCACATAACAGAGGAAAAAGATTACCCAAGAGATTTAAAGAAAAATGAAATGTACACAACGTTCCTTAATCCGGTTTAGTTCTGGCCTGGAGGTTTGAGGTTAATATAGCTAACAATGAAGTGAAGCTCATAGCCTCAGTTTTAGTCTAAACTATCACACACGCTATCACACACCTCAGACAGCTTAGTCCCATTGATCAGCATCTCAGTCCGGACAGTCTGGTTTGTATGGCTCAGGTGCTAAAATGGCAGTTATAAGTTTTTATAACTTAGCAAATATGAAATAGAAATGCAGCACTAAACACATCTGAATGTACTGAACGATCAGTGATCATCATCATCATCATCCAGGGTCACCAGTTCAAGTCTAAGCTTGGGTGTCTCTGTAGAGTTTCTGTGCATGTTCTCTCATATCCTTTTCTGGTTTCCTTCCACTTCCCAAAAAACATCCATCCATCCAACCAACCATTCGCTTTATCCATCTGGGTGGCGGGGAAGCTGAAGCCAATCCCAGCATCTTGGGGTGAGAGGCGGGGTACACCCTGGGCAGGTCGCCAG
>JAQQZR010000494.1:0-11251 GCA_030068235.1 Notoglanidium macrostoma | reverse complement strand
AGAGACCACACCCCCTTCACCGGGACTGACAGGTACAGAGACCACACCCCCTTCACTGGGACTGATGGGTACAGAGACCACACCCCCTTCACTGGGACTGACAGGTACAGAGACCACACCCCCTTCACTGGGACTGATGGGTACAGAGACCACACCCCCTTCACCGGGACTGACAGGTACAGAGACCACACCCCCTTCACTGGGACTGACGGGTACAGAGACCACACCCCCTTCACCGGGACTGACAGGTACAGAGACCACACCCCCTTCACCGGGACTGACGGGTACAGAGACCACACCCCCTTTACCGGGACTGATGGGTACAGAGACCACACCCCCTTCACCGGGACTGATGGGTACAGAGACCACACCCCCTTCACTGGGACTGATGGGTACAGAGACCACACCCCCTTCACCGGGACTGACAGGTACAGAGACCACACCCCCTTCACTGGGACTGACGGGTACAGAGACCACACCCCCTTCACCGGGACTGACAGGTACAGAGACCACACCCCCTTCACCGGGACTGACGGGTACAGAGACCACACCCCCTTTACCGGGACTGATGGGTACAGAGACCACACCCCCTTCACCGGGACTGATGGGTACAGAGACCACACCCCCTTCACTGGGACTGATGGGTACAGAGACCACACCCCCTTCACCGGGACTGATGGGTACAGAGACCACACCCCCTTCACCAGGACTGACAGGTACAGAGACCACACCCCCTTCACCGGGACTGATGGGTACAAAGGCCACACCCCCCTTCACTGGGACTCACAGATAGAAAGGCCACCCCCTGCAATTAGACTGATAAATAGAGAGGCCACGCCCCCTTTGTCAATGTGCGATTTTAATTCTTACAGTGACTCATCAGGAGATAATGACAAAAAGGAAGAAAGAATTATCCAATTAATTTATAATTAGTAAAAGTGTCATTAACTAGTATGAATAAAATGTAATAAAAATATGGTAATATAGCAGTGATCACTGTGGTCATAGCACTTTTTGTAAACAGATACTAAATCGCAGTTACTGCATATTTTTGGTCAAACAGCATCCCTTTACACCTCCACGTGATGAAGATGATGATGGCCTTTTTGTTATGCTTTTGATTATTCCATTGAATTTTAGGAAACAGTGTCCTAGAGAAAGCGCAGCATACAGTAGGTTGCGTTTGTTATGGCGCCCTCTAGTGGACTGTTTTCACAAAATTCAGTAATTAAGTAAGATGAATTAATAATTAACCTGACATGAATGTTTTACATATTCCAGATTAACACATACCTGTGTAAATGCCTTTATTGTTCGCTCCACAAATGCTTCCTCCACCTCTTCAGGCATCACCAGGAGACGAGAGAAACAGTCCAACACACACAGCAGCGTTTCTCTCGAAGCCTGGAAGAAACAAATCAATCTACAGTTAGAAAGCAGGATTCTTACAAAAACCTGCACATGATCCAAAAAAAAAAAAAAACTGCAAACACTAGTTACCATGATTTACTCTATTCTTATTGGTTTGTTTGTTTGATTGTTTCTTTCTTTCTTTCTTTTACCCTTTTTCATTTATGATATGATATTCTGCACAAGGATTTGGATTTTTCTTAATTTTACATGTTTTAAAGCAGAATCTAATTTAATTAAAATTATTTTCCACAATTTAAAATAGCATGTAATGCTTTTAACCTGGATTCACTTAGAAATTAAAATGTTAAAAGTAATCATTTTAATTAGTGGATTAAAATTCTGACTAAAACAATACATTTAAAATTCAGAACTAAACTTCAACAACTTTACAAAAGCAGGTGAGAAAAAAGCAAGCAGACATTAAAATCTGTGCTGCAGAATTTCAGCCAATCAACATTCAGAGAATTCTAATTCTAACAGAAACCAAATTTATTGCACAGTATCTAAATATTTTAATGTTTTGTGTTGCATTTAAATTCTGAGAGCTGATTATCTTAAATCTGATAAAATTACAATTAAATTTATTTGATTTCAAATTCAACTTGTGAAATGTAAAAATAAAGCAGATGAATAAATTTAGATTTACAAAATATGAATCAGAATCCTTTTTCAGTCCCTAATTTCAGCACATTGTGTACTGAAAGCGAGAGGATTGTTACCCGCTGTAGCGAAGCCAGGCTGGTGTTTGGCTCTGCGTTCTGCTGTTTCAGAGTCTGAACGTCTGTAACTGAGACAACGGGTTCCTTCAGCTGCTCTAACCAGGACCACAGGATTCCTGCCAGGACAAAGGGATCTCTCTCCAAACACAGTCGCTCAAATCCTCCCTGAGAGTTCAGATCCACCTGCCGACACACACACACACACACACACACACACACACACACACACACACACACACACACACACACACATACAGGCATGCATGCACCCACACACTGTCCCTGCAGTTTATACACACTCCATAAGTTTATGCTTTTGCAATCTACTCACTGCTATATGCGTTTATTCAGCACTTCTACTGTACTGTGTGTAACATTTGCAGAAAGAAAGAAAGAAAGAAAGAAATTCAAATAGAAAAAAGTAAAAGAGGGAAAGAAAGTAACCGAATGTTACTTTCAAGAAGAATAGAAAGAAAAAAAGAACTCACAAGGAAAAGATCAGAAAGAAAGAAAGTGGGAAAAAAAACTAATTAATGTAAAAAGAATTACATAATATGGGCAAATGTTAGAAATAAATCCAAAATAATGTGTTAAGTTACAAAAAAGAAAGAAAACAGTGTTACATACAGTAAGAAATGTAATGATAAATAGTTAAGACATAAATAGACAAAAATTAGAAAGAAAGAAAGAAAGTTGTAGGGAAAAAGATCAAAAGAAAGGAACAGGTTGTAAATGACAATTTAAAAAACGTGAAAAAATCCAAAAGAAATATGGAAAAATTGAGAAAGAAAGTAAGTAAGTAAGGTGTATAATGTAAGGAGGCGTGTGTTTACCTGCCAGCTGCTCACTTTGTGGAGGTGCTCCTCTTTTCCATCGTGGTTCAGGTCGAGTGCGAGTGATTGAGCCACCAGTAAACGCCGAGCCTCCAGACTCAGCTCTGACTGGATGGTGAGGAACGGCACCTCTGATACCTGAACTTCCTCCTCCTTCTCCTCCTCCTCTTCCTTCTCCTCCTTATCATCATCACCTCCATTATGTCTCAATTTATTCACTTCATGACTGTTCTTCCTAAGTAGCCCCTTTGAGAGGCTCCTCTTCTTCTCCATTTGTTTAGAGACACCGAGCGATTGGCTGCGCTGCAGAACTGACCGACGCCATGTGTTCAGAAGAGAACCTCCTTCTTCCTGTTCCACTCGTGACTTTAGATCCCAGAGACTGCTGCAGGAACCGTGGGTTGATAAATCTCTCAGAGTCCCATGAGTGTCATCAGGGCAGTTATGGGACATGTTGATTTGTGACACAGCCCTCCTTCCAGAATTAGCTGAAATGGGAAGGTGGGTTCCTGAGATGTTCAGCATATCACAGTGCTTGTGCAGATCTGAGTCGCTGTAGCTGAGGTTCTTGTGAGCGTAGTGAAGAGGCAGCAGGGAGCTGTGCTTAGGAATCGCAAATGGTCCAGGAAGTCTAGGCAGATTGAAATTAACCGCTCCCACCATGATCTGGCTGCTGATCTGAGGTTCTGATCTGGAAGTAAAGCAACTTGAGCCCTCATCATCAAATATCATTTCTGGAACCTCTAGAACGTCCTCCTCAATGACCTGCCGGTTCTCCCCAATGTCCAACAAGAGCTTGCAGATGAGTACCACAAGCTTTGGTATGTATCTCAGCTGGCGAGCTTCGTCTCCATGCAGGATGTGCTTCTGACGAATCAGGAACTGGGGAAGCGTTACGGGACTCGCTCTCGGATCAGAATGGGCAAATACGTTCCTCAGCGGAATCAAGAACTTTGCAAAGTTCTGAACGCACGCCAGCTGTCCTCTGGTCTGGATGGAGTTTGGTCGTTTGGATCGTACCAATAAAACGGCCTGGTTGGCGGTCATGCATGAGGTGAACACCAAGAAGCAGGAGAGTAAGACACCTGTGGAACCGGACACCTTGATTAAAATGATCACATGAACATCACTAGAACATGTAGGAATCGTATGGTACCTGTTCTTCCAAGTCCCGCGTGACAGTGAACAGCGATTTTCCCCTCTTGCATGGAGAAGCACATGACTTTCACGATGTCCAGGATTTTATTGAGGGAGGCCACACCGTAGTCGTTCCATCCAAAGTTGTAAAAATAAACTGCAACACCAGAGCCATGCCATTAGAACATCATGCTAGTGCACATCCTAAAGAACATGTGCTTCTGTTTGAGGGCAGTGGAACCTCAGTGATCAGGCTCAGACTGCTAGAAAGCATCCATCAATACCCCTAAAAATAAATTCCCCCAAACCCCACTATCTGAACATAACCCGAATGGCACAACAGAAAATCTTTTGCCCTATCGATAGGAACATCACAAGTTTGAATCCCACCGATGCCACAGCCAAAAGAGCAAACCTGGCCATGCTGTCAGGGTGGGAAGGGCATGCTCAATCTCTCTCCTGTCAATCACAGTAACACCAGCCAATCGTGGGTGTCTGCAAGCTCATGCATGTAAAAGAGGGTGGATAGTTCTTACTGCCAGCTGTGTTCCACAGCCTTGTGATGCAGCATGAGGCAGCACAGTGGTGCAGTGGTTAGCTCTGTCGCCTCACAGAAAGAAGGTTCTGGGTTTGAACCTTACAGCCGACTGGGTTATTCTGTGTGGAGTTTGCATGTTCTCCCTGTGCCTCTGTGGATTTTCTCTGGGTTTCTTGGATTCCGCCCAAAGACATGCAGATTAGGTCAGCTGGCTACTCTAAGTTTCCCGTAGGAGTGAATGGTTGTTGGCCTGCGATGGCTTGGTGACCTGCCCAGGGTGTAAACCCACCTCTCACCTGAAGTTAGCTGGGATTGGCTCCAGCTTCCACATGACTTTAATGGATAAGTGGTAAAGATAATGGATGAAATAGAAAAATCAGACAAACCCATATTGTTCCACAACCATCCACAACCTCTTGTGGATACTTTCAACCTTATTGGTAAAATGAAGTATTGTTATTATATATAAATGTGAAAGACAGAAAGAAAGAAAGAAAGAAAGAAAGAAAGAAAGAAAGAAAGAGAGAAAAATAGAACTTAGCTGAAGAACATCTTAAGCTATTCAATCACACCCACAAGAGACAAACTACAACTAGCAGCTTGGTGCTTTGGGTAGGATTAGTGAACGAAGGGTACAAGTGTTGAGGACGTGGTACTGGTTGGTTGAGGAAATGGGAATAAAATCAGATTATAGCAGGAATCCTGATGTCCAGTGTCTGAATTTATGGAGTGCATTTATGACTTATAATCAATTATTCCAGATGTCCAAGAACTCACTGCCAGTCTCCATGAAGGTCTCGGGCCGGTAGGTGAAGCCGCTCTCTGGCTCTAGCGGGTTTCCACAGTCAGCATGTTCTCCAGGTCGCTGCAGGTTAATGACTGTCCTCAAACCACATCTTAAAGAGGACAGACACAAAGTTAATAAGACTAAACCTGAGATAGCAAGGTTACAAAGAAATGAGCTGAAAATCTGAAGCCTTTGGTTACCTTTGGAATTGCTCAATGATGTTGTACCTTTCTATTGTTTCAGTAGAAGGTCGTGCCATGGCAAGTAAGTTGTCTGTGATCCTAAACACGCATAATGTCTGGTAAAAATGTCGGCATTTCCAAAGTCGATTGTCATAGAAAGCAAAGGCTGATTTTGTTTACTCTCAAGCTGAACAACATTTCAGTCTTGAGATATTTACAATCGACAGTTGCATTCCATTCTGAAGTGATCATCACTGTGCCCTACTCACTCATCAGTGTGTCCTACTCACTCATCACTATGCCCTACTCACTAAAGTTTAAAAGTAACAGACATTCACACTCCATTTCAATGTCATTTTTCACTCCAGATGTCGGTGTTGTTATTCCACCATCACTGAAATTATTTCCGCTTCAGGCTGCTTTTTATCTGATTAATTATATAATGCAAGTGTCTAATTTTAGCTAATTAGACAGGCTGAAACATTACTAATGTGAGATGGGGGAAAGGGGAGGAAAGGGGGCGGGGCTTCCAGAGGGATCAGTTAATATCAGAGAGTTCAAAATACCTATGCAACTATCAATCATTCCAGATTCATATGTTGATGATGTGTTTTATTATGGGAAATGGAGACTTCCTTTTCTAGTATTTTTGTGTGGTTACTTGTAAGAGCCTGGTCTGCAATGAGTGTGTGAATGGACTGACATCCCATCTAGGGTTTATTCTTGCTTTGGAGCCAGTGCTCCCAGGATAGGCTGTCGATCCACAATGACCCAACAGCACTCACTGAAAATGAATTAATAAATTGTTTTTAAAAGTTCCACTATGTAGGATTCTGCCCCTGCCTGGCAAAATTTGGTTCTCACACTTGTTCTCAAACTGTCCAGCAAACACTGATTCCTCTTCTTTCTTCTTCCTCATCTTCCTTTCTTCTTCTCCGTCGTCCTTCCGGTGCTTCCTTCCGAATTCACGCTGCCGCTTGTAAAAACGTGAACTGTAGAAGGTGCTGTCTAGAGGTTTGTCCGTTCTGGGCTACTGTAGCGGCGCAACATGGCGGCTCCGTAGAGGTGGACCCGCCCCAATGGGCTCGTTCTAAACTTACGGAAACACAACAATTCGTAGCTACAGGTAATTATACACTAATGAGGACATACTTGTGAATTCCATATGTACATTATTGAATATATACCCTGTTTCTGCTAATAGATTCCCTCAAAATTCTACATAGTGGACCTTTAAATGTTTATTGATTTTTACGGATAAAACAAAATGTTCATCAGGGGTTATTTGCTGAAGCTCTACTTTTAGCTGGTTCATTTCCTTTTTAACATATAATGTTCTGTTATTAAAGGGAATGTTTTTTAATGGAACATGACCAATATTTGTAGGAGTAAACTTTACAACATGGAGTAAAGTGCCCATCAGTTGTTCCCTTTGAAAAAATAATGAATTTGAACAGCTCTCTGAAGTAAATGTTTTTCATCTTTTCCGCTTGGCACGCTGCTGTGGGCGTGTCCCTCTGTGAGCGTGGGCTTCATCACTTCAGAATGGACTGGTCCTCACTCCATAATCTATTCACAGTTTTATAAAATGCACCGTGGTTCATTTCAGATACCAGGAGGAGTAGAGGCCCCTGATGGCCTGTTGATCTTCACTCCATCGTGACGCGTCCTCGTACTTGCAGGCTCGACCTCCGCACCCGATGGAGCACTGCATGTGGGTGGGGATCACATAGCGCAGCCTCTCTCCAACTACCGTGTACTTCGCCATGGCCATCGTCATTCTTACTGTGAAACAGGAAACAGGGAAAGTCAGCACAAACATGTACTCAATCTTGGTGTTTATTGCGTGCTCCAAGCCTACAACAAAACACCACGAGGACTGAGTGTAACTCTGAGAAGTTCTGGGTGGCTTCTGGAAGAAGAAGTTGTGGGGGTAGAAATGGACTTGGGAATTTATTTAAGAAAATGAGAAAGAAAGCAGAGCTTCAGGTCTGATCGTTCTTCCAAACTTCAGTCATTTCATGTTTATACATATTTTATATTTAAACATATAACTGTGACTTTTCTGTGAAGTTTTCCGACATCTTCAGGACAGAGGAGTTTACGCTTCTTTGAAGTTTCACACTAACGTGACAAATATGTTTTGTTTTTTTTTGTTTTTTGTCTTGTTAACTTCTAGAGACAGAATAAAGAGAAGCTGGTGAGGGAACGACTGTTTATAGCTGCTATAACATAAGTAAGAACAGGAACTAACTGTGTCATGAACATTAAATGTAACTATAAAGGAATAAAAAGTTTGATATTGTTCGGTAAATAAAAATTGCAATCATTGGCAAACTGCTTCGGTACAAGAGGAAAACAGTAACGCTGATTCCATCACCTTGTCGTTAATTATTTTCCTAGAAATAAAAAATTATTATTCATAAATTAGTCCAAAATCTCAAAGTAGTGTACATGTGAAAATGACTATTTATGATAAAGTGCATTAATACAAAAAAAATCCACAATCATTAATTAAACTAACGGTTAATAAAAGGTTCTAATAAATATTCTAAAAAATACTAATATGCAAATAAGATGTCAATTATGTCTGTTTTCTGGCTGTAGTTAAAACGTACCAGATTCCATGTTGTTCAGCAGGAAAACATCAGACTGACTCCAACCTCCACTATAATGCCTGTACGTCAAAATATACAGTATGTGGAAACTTTTAGATTAAAAATGAGTTTATTATATTTACAGAGGAAATTGAACCTAAGTATTGGCGAGTGAGGACTGACAAGATCAGATTGAGGTTCTTTACACACACACACATATACACACACACACACACACACACACACACACACACACACACACACACACACACACATTTATATACATATCAGTATACATTAGAAATAATTAAATTTAATCTGCTGTAGAGTGAAATATACACATTGTATTAGTAATTATTTGTATCACATGCATGTTTGCACACACGCTCCATGCTTTATTAAAATATTCTGCTGCTCTGCTGGATCTGATTTCAGAAAATAAATACATGATACCTGTAAAATCCAGGAGCATGCACCGTGCTGCAGGTTTCTCAGATGTTCACAGATTCTTGGCTCTTGAAATCTGAATTAGCGTTGCTCATTAAAGCCGACAGTAATAAAGATTTTGGCCTGAATGTTCAGTATGTCATCGACAGTTCCTCTGATCATTGGCGTGCCTTGTTAATATTCAGCGAAAAGCTTTTATCGTCAAGTCATTGTTAAAAATTAAAAGTCCAACCCATTTAAACACAACTGCAAAAATAAAAAGGCAACAGAAGTAAAGACCATGAGCAAAGCGCAGGCTGAAGCTCGGGAGATAAACGAGACCACTATTTCTGACTCCTCCTGGTTTAAGCCACTAATCCACTTATTCCTGAAACAGCATGAGAAAGCCACTGATCCCGAAGAACCAGCACTGATCCTAATCATTTATATTCTTATTTCACTATGCTTTATAATTTTATTAAAGTCGGTAATGCTTACGAACAATATTTACTCCATTAATTAACCTTGACAAAAAATTCATTAATTAATTAACCTTGCTATGAATTCTGGATTCTGATTGGTCGGAAAGTGTTGATTAATTTCCTATAACAACAGCCCTGATGGTAGTTTCTATAGTAACAGCTTGGATACTTTATTCTCAATATATTACCAAATTTTCACAAAATATTGATTTCATATCTCTTCATATCACGATCCACGATTTTCAATGCTACTAGTTTATTACCGAAATTATATGTTTTTTAACACTAAATCACTATAGGTTACAGTAACTCTGTGTGATCACATGACACCTTAATAATGAGGCACACTGACAATATATTATATATCTTTTATTAAAAGCAGACTTCATCAACTCACTTAATAATCCAGCAATATAATTCTTAAAATTAGCATCATGTGGTTATTGATTTTTAGTATTTTAGTAGAGAACAGCATACAGAATTTCAAGGTTAAAAAAAAAAAAGGTATGAAAACATTAAACAGGAGCGTATGAGGCTGCTTTTACACCGAGTGTTTTTCCTGAAATGAAAATACTCCTAAAAATACTTTTTAGTTTAAAAAAATCACTTTGTAGTTTTTTAGTTTTCTTCAGAAATAAAGGACCTGTAGTTAAAGAAAATAATATAAATGTGCAAAACATCCAATTCTTCAACATAAATACTATTGTCAGAATGTGAACACTTAGGGCCTGATTTTCCCGTGTGCATAAGTGAAAGAGAGTGCACAGCGGCGCGGCTGTCGGTCTGCGCGTACTCTCCCCTCCACTAGACCCCGTTTACACTCGGCTTTAAAATGTGTCTTGAGCATTCAGGTCACGAATGGACAGCTGAGACACATCAGTATACACCTGTGTTTATCATGCGACTCCAAGCTGTCCACTTTTGTTCAGATTTCATTACTGCCCACATCACTTCCACTAGAAGGTCAAAGGTCATATAATGACAGTAATATTAAAACATTAAACCTGCAACATACCTTCATTATTTTCTTGAGCTCCAACCACATACATCGGTGCTCCTCTACATTCTTCTAGTGTGTTGCGCTAGTGTCCCAAAACAACCAGCATGAGTAATGACGTCTTTTTCTTGTCCAAGACACATTTTAATACAAAGTGTAAATGCGTAATGTAATGCGTCCTGGGTGATCTGATCAAAGTGTAAACGACTTCCAAGACCCTTTCAAGACGCATTTACTCAAACCACTTGCTGAGGTGGTCTGGGACGCATCTGACCGCATACTTTCTGTAGTGTAAGCGCTAATGCATCCCGATGCGTCCCCGACACGCTCGTAACAGGAAAATACGTCATTAACGCTGGACACGCAGGTGGTTTTTTGTAACAGCACAACACACTAGAAAACAATGTAAATGTACACCGATGTACGTGGCTGGAGTGCAAGAAAATAATGAAGGTATGTTGCAGATTTAATGTTTTTATCATAATTGTGCATGGAAGTGATGAAGGCAGTAAGGAAATCTGAACACAAGTGGTCAGTTGGACACCTTTAAAATGCATGATAGACACTGGGGTCAGTGGTCGCTCGGTGGTGAAGACGTTGGGCTACTGACTAGAAGGTTGTGAGTTCAAATCCCAGCACAACCAAGCTGCTACTGCTGGGCCCTCGAACAAGGCCTGTAACCCCAAGTGCTCAGTTGTGTAAATGAGACAACTGTTGCTCTGGATAAGGGTGTAAATGTAAAATGTAGGTGTAAACAGCGATGTGTCTTGGCTGTCCATTTGCGATCTGATTGCCCAAGATGCATTTTAAGGTCAAGTGTAAACAGGGTCTTACTTCTTACTGATGGAGCCCCACTCAGGACACGAAAAGTCATGTACACTACCAGTCAAAAGTTTGGACACGCCTTCTCTTTCATAGGTTTGTCTTTTTTTTTGTTGTTTTCCACATTGTAAAGCAATACTGAACACCTCAAACTATGAAGCAACACATATACTGAATTATGTAGTAAACAAAAAAGTGTAAAAAAAAAAACCAAACAAAATATGTTTCATATTTTAGATTGTTCAAAGTCGCCCCATTGAGCGTGATGATATTGTGGGCATTATCTTACCCAGCTGCATGAAGTCGTCACCTGGAATG
>JAQQZR010000493.1:0-14358 GCA_030068235.1 Notoglanidium macrostoma | reverse complement strand
GATGCACCTGAGCTCAATTTTGAGCTTCATGACAAAGGCTGTGAATACTTATGTACATGTGCTTTCTCAGTTTTTTTTATTTTAAATACATTTGCAAAACTCTCAAGTAAACTTTTTTCACATTGTCATTATGGGGTGTTGTGTGTAGAACTCTAGAAAATTAATTTAATCCATTTCGGAATAAGGCTGCAACATAACAAAATGTGGAAAAAGTGATGCGCTGTGAATACTTTCCGGATGCACTGTAGGAGCTAATTATATACGCCTTGGTCAGTCACAGGTTATTAAGTGTAATGTGGTAGTGATTAACAAAGACAATGTCTGATGCATTAATATACTCTGACCCCATCCCAATGTGGCGTGGCGATGTAGTTTACAGCAGGTTAGGGTTGCTGAACTGCTGAATGTCCAGGTGGCTCTCTGACAACAAAGTGGTATTTATATATAATAGGAGTAGTTATGAGGGCAAGGCTGGCCTGTTAGGAGGGGATGGTATCCATCCCACTCAGAAAGGTGTTGCTCTCATTTCTTGCAACACAGCTCATAGTCTCAGAACAGGCCTAGTTAATCTGTGACAATCCAGCACCAAGTTCAAGGGAGCAAACAGGCAGAGTAAAAGCCTTGTCTAACAGGCAGAGGAGGATTGCATCACAGTTATTTATAATGATAATCTACGGGTCATATAAACCTGGGCATAAATTCAACCTGTTTGATGTTCAATATACTACAATACATGTAGCCACAAAAAATAAGTCTACCCAGTCAATTCCACTTTACTTTAAAATTACTTTTTTCAGACCCTCAGGCCCATATTCTGAATTCCTTTGTAAATTTCCAGACTTCATCTCAAACCTGGTTGTCTCTTCAGACAAAGCATTGACTGTTGGAGACTTTAATATTCATTTGGATAACCCAGAACAGCATTTGTATCCATTCTAGATTCAACAGGGGTTAATCAGAACATAATTGGACCCACTCATGATCATGGTCACACCCTTGATTTGGTACTAACTTTTGGATTAAGCATAGAAAATATAGTAAAACTTCCACAGTCTGAAGCCATCTCAGAACTTTATCTCATCTCATTTAAAATGTGTCTTAGTTATAATATATGCTGCCTACCATGCTATCGTGACCAATGAAAATTCACTTCAGTTACTAAACAGAGTTTTATCAATAATATCCCAGAACTATCAACTTTGATTGGAAACCACAGAACTTGATCAGGCAACTAAATGCTCAGGGTCAATATTTTGCTATACTCTAGATAATGTAGCTCCACTTAAAGGAAAAATAATTAGAGAGAAAGAAATAGCCCCCTGGTTTAATGATGCCCCCCCTAAACAGACCACTTTATTTTATTATGTTCTAGAAATTAGCACGTAGATGGCATCAAATAAAATTTACAGTATTTCAATTGGCATGGAAGGAGAGCCTCCTGAACTATGGGAAAACTTAGTGCTGCTTGATCAAAGTATCTCCACCATTAATAGAAAATAACAAATAATAATAAATTCTTACTTAATACTGTAGCAAAATTAACTTGGAATAAGACCATCACAGAAATAATCACACCAACAATATTTAGCAGCAATGACGTCATGAATTTTATCAATGTCAAAATTGAAAATTTCAGGCAAAAGATTTCAGATCAGCGGTTTGAATGTTTTACCCCCTTAAAGCGACATCAAAATCATCCTGTATACCAGATTCCTTACCTATACATTTCTTCAAACAGATAATCCCAGATGCAATTGAACCTATTCTAAAAATAATAATTTCTTCCCTTAGCACTGGCCATGTACCCAAATCCTTTAAATTAGCAGAAAAACCTGACATCGACCCTGCTTACTAGAACAATAAGATTTGAGCATGTTACCTTCATCACATCTATACTGCACTGGCCCCCAAACAAATTTTTAAATGGACTGTAAAATACTACTATTGACCTATAAAGCACACAATGGTCTTGTGCCACAGTACCAAAGCGAGCTTCTGGTCATTTATGATCCACCACACCCACTTAGATTAAAGGTTCAGGCTATTTGTTGGTACCTCGAATAGTGAAAGCTACAGCAGGGGGCACAGCCTTCTCTTACAAAGCCCCTCAGTTATGGAACAGACTTCCAATTAGTGTTCAGGATTCAGACATCATCTCAATGTTCATGGCTAGGCTGAAAATAAATTTCTTTAGTCAGTGTTATTAGGTAAAGGAGCAGATCTGAAGGGTTCTGATAAATTGAGTTTAAATGCATGAATTCACTCAGGTTTGTTGATGGTGGTGGTCACTATGTCCCAGGGCACCCTTGTGTCTATGTTACCTTCTGGCTATCCTTTTAGTTAGGCCGTCATAGCTAGTCTTGTTCAGTAGATCCTGCTTGCACTCTGCACACGATATACACCGTTTCTAACCATTACATGACAATAAGCATACCTAAGACTATGTATCTGACGAGTTTCACATGCTACTCCTTGGAAACCAGTAATCCTGACCCCTTCTGCTTTCTGGACCTGCCGGTTCCATCCTGATGCCCTACATCTGGTTTATCATCACTTGAAAAGCACTCACTTTTGTTGAGAATGGCCTTTGAAACTGAAGACAGTGCTGGATTGCTGTTGACAAGTGGTTCTGCTATAATGGTTTAGGGCTTAAACTACCACAAACAGTCTTGCACTGAAATCTCCATCAGTGAATCAGTGGAAAACTTCAAGAAAATAGACTTCATATTCAAAACTATAGAAAATTTTGAGCTACACAACTGTACACAACTTTTTAAACCATATAACACAGGTATAGAAGCTAGTCATTTGTAATATCCGGTGTGATCCAAATGAGGATGGGTTCCTTTTTGAGTCTGTTTCTTCTCAAAGTTTCTACTTCATATCGTCACAGGGAGTTTTTCCTTCCCACCATAACCACAGGGTTACTTATTAGGACATATATATACACATAAAGATAAATTGATACATTTATGGATTCATAAGTTTAAAGGTTATAACCATAATTTATATATTTCTGTAAAGCTGCTTTGTGACAAATGTTCATTTGTTAAAATCGCTTTAGAAATTAACTGAATTGAATTTAATAAATGTCTGAAGTGACTTCGATTACATTTACATTTATGTCATTTGGCAGATGCCCTTACACATATATTATTTTATACACGGGAGCAGTGAAGGTTAAGGGTCTTGCTCAAGGCCCCAGCAGAACACCTTCCGTTCACTAGTCCAATGTCTACTACCACATGTCAATGTCCAACTACCACAGACCCCTGCTGCAATTCCCTGCTGCACTGCATTTACTGCACATACTTTTTATGTGCATGGGAATCATGAAAGGTTTTGTTACTGAACTGCAATTACAGGTTAATTCTGAAAAGCGTGGTTATTAAAAGGTCACTAAATCAATGCAAAATGAATTAAGAAACAATTAGCCAATAAGAAACTATACAGACCTTCATTTACATAGATATACATGTTAACCCTGCCATATACACTAAAGCCTACATGTAGAAAGTGATGTCCAAATTCCATTTATTGTCTCCCTATTGGCTTGGACAGTAATGGCATTTTAGTGGCGGTATAACAAGGAATTATATTCTCTTCTAAAACAAAGTCATTTAATTCATAAAAAAGGAATACCCTGCTGTTTGTTTTTCAGTGAGGAGTAATGACATCAAGTGGCATAAGAGCAATGCAATGAAGATTCTGCAGACAACTATTGCAAAGCAATTGATTGAGCATTACATGTTTTTTTTTCCATTTCTGTTCTCTGATAATACAATTAATATACAGATACTCTACTACACACACACACATGTTATTCCAAACAGTATTTTTAAATTGCCTTTTAGTTGTGTTCATTGAGATGTACAGTGCCCTCTAAAAGTATTGGAACAACAAAGCCAACTCTTTCATTTTTGCTATACACTGAAGAAATTTGGGTTTCATGCTTCACTGATGAACTTCTATGTTCTGGATATTCATGAGCCGATCCTTTCTTTTCTACAAATTATCAGGGGTCACACCAAACATGAATAAAGTCTTCCTGGTGAAAAAGGCCAATCACTTGAATGGAGAGGAAATGACATGCATACTTAGTGGTGTAAAGAAAAAAAACTATTAAAAAACATGGGAAAAAAAATCAAACATCACTCAAACAGTCCAGACTGATATGGTCGCATCAGTTTACAAGCCTAGATCCATCTCAAACCTTAATGGTAAACATTTTTTAAAGTTCATTATATTAATTACCACAGACGATTGTACCTCAAAACGATTGTAGGCTTCACTCAGGAAACCTGTGTAGCGTTTTCTCAGAAACTGGCCCAGCTCAAAGTGCTGCTGCATACCTTCCTGTACATTCACACAAAACAAACAGCTTAACAGCGAAGGCTACAACAACCACACAAGAAACCAAGCACATGCAGTACAATTACTTTATTATTATGGGTTTTGCAGTAAGTCTAAACAATTTACAAACACTGCTTTTTGTACAATGGACTTTGATTTGAAAAGATTGTGTTTGTGTATTTATAAAGAGTTGTAAAGCATGTGTCTGTAAAAGGTACCTGAGAAAGCTGTCCAAAACCCTGTGGCCATCCACTCTCCTGGTACGGGTCTGTTGGATAGGCTTTGACTGGAGAACGGTCTCCATGGCGATATAGCTACAGGGACAAGGGCAAAGCTTCCTAATTATGAAAAACACCTAATAGGATTTACACCTAGAAAGATTTTATGATTAAGAGAATCAATTAACTACAGTTCTTTCCAAAAGTATTGGAGAAGCAGAGCCAATTATTTTGTTTTGGCTATACATTGAAGTCATCGGGATTTGAGATCAAAAGTTGAGTTTGAAATGATAGATCAAAATTTCAGATATTATTTACAAATTTTACACCTTGTTGTGTTTTAAATGACTTGGAAGTTTTTCCTAATAAATTTGGATGCATTTCTCTGTAAACTGGTAGACAGGATGTTTCTGTAGGCTTTTGAATTCATTCTGCTGCTGCCATAATGGCTTACATCATCAATGAAGATTAGTGAGCCTGTTCCAGAAACAGCTATGCAAGTCCAAGCAATGACATCTCTATTATAATTGACTGAGGAGCTGGTATGTTTTGGATCTTGAGTAAATCCTTTCTTTCTCCACACTTTGGCCTTTGCATCACTTTGGTAGAGGTTAAGCTTGGTTCCAGATAATTTGTGGATCATCTTTGTAGTTCTTTTTGAATTCCAATATCGCCTTCTAATTCTTACTGTTGAGTAGTAGTTTGTATCTTATGGTATGGCTTCTATATTGACTCTTGAAGTCTTCTTAAAAAATACATTGTGATACCATCACCTTGGATCTGTGGTCACAAGTGTTATAGGCCAAAGTTTTAGGGTTTTCTGGTTGTTAGCACATCTGTTTTCTCTTTATTTTTCGGGACATTCCAAATGGTTATATTGACCATGCTCAATGCATGTGCAATGGCTCTGATCGATTGTCCCTCTTTTCTCAGTTTCAAAATGGCTTGCTTGTCCCATAGACAACTCTTTGGCCTCCATGTTTTTTTTTCTCCCTTTTTAACAAAAAAATGCAGACTTCAGATGAGAAACCCATGGCTCAAACCAAGAGAACAAATTCAGAGCTATTAATGTCACTCTAACAGGGCACACCTGGTCAACAAGAAAATCCATAAACGTGACTAAATACGTTATTGTCAGTAAACATATAAATGTCTATTTCTCAGAGTTCCTACGTGAAGCAGTAAATCCAAAACTATATTTGTGCATACCCAGTAGGTACCTGTCACAATCAGCAACTTTTCAGGAAGCAAGACTTTTCAAAAAAATTGCTGTGCAGTGTAATGTGTCATGGACATGAGATCTTGTGACCACACAAAACAGTTTAATCAGCAGTTTCACCTCACTGCTAAGTAAATAAACTGATAGGTTGTTTTTTTAAATGTGTAATTAATTGTCGAGTAGCAAATTAGCTAACCAGTTAAATACGATATTTTTAATGAGTGGTACTTTAGTGTTATTAGGAATTTCAGACACGTTGTCAACACCTTGTGTTACTAACACAATACAGGAAACGTTACTGAAAGCTACATTTTGTATTTTCTTATTCATAATAACCTCCTTACTTTGACGTGCTAAACGAAGGGAAACGTTTGCGTTACGACAAACGCAAAAACGCCGTAGTTGTTCGATAGTGATTTTGCTTTCTTGGAGAAAGTTCATATTTCCAAAAAGAAAGGAGGGGGATTTGGTGCTGTTTTATTGCTTGTTTGGTAACTACATTAAGCAACGTTAAGCATTTTTTTCTCGTTAGGCGTTATAGAACAACACTGGATGATTATTAAGCAGATAGATAGCTATGCAACAGATTAAGCAGTATCATACTCACCATTGTGACAAATCTAAGCTTACATTCACCAACCGGATATCCGAAAACAAACAACGACAAGATACAAATACACGATTCCATGCTTGTAATCACAGGCGCAGCTTACACGCTATATAGGCGGCCTCCTGAAAATAAACAGAAAATGTGACAAGATGTACAACCAGAGATAAAAAGTACTGCTTAGCTACTGAATCTAGTCTGTCGACGTGAAAACTAAAGCTTGGTTTATAAAGACTGAACGGAAGAGGCTCTGCTTTAGGGTTGCCAGGTCTGCGCAACAACACAAGACAAATCCCGGATTTTCAGCAAAGTAAACTCCAATGATGGCACCACCACCCAACCCTATGTTGAACTCCAGAAAAAAAAACAATGCTTTTTGCAAATACATCATAGCATTTACTAAGTGACAGCTATGATAATAATTTAATGTATGCAAACCATCAACTCTATAGACCATATCAGGGTGCTTGGTTGGAATGAAAGCCCGCACCCAAAACGGGTCCTTTCCAGATAAGTTTGGACACCCCTGAGCCATATAGATGTGCTATTGTATAACTGTCAAGTGATGGAAAGTGCTGTGCATAAGGTAAGTGAACTTTTAGTTGTCAATCAACTCAAGTCATATGTGTCATGCACAGACCAAAGATTCAAACTTTTTCATATTAGATAGATTAGACATTCACACATACTCAGACTTGAAACATTAAAATGTCCTTTTTATACTATACATTTTTACAACATTAAGGTTCAACATGACAATCTCTAATTGGACTTGAAATCTTTTAAAACGTTTTAAAAGATCTTTTAAAACAAAAAATTATAACAAATAACAATAAAATAATCAAACTCAGAAGACCACGTTGGGTTACACTCCTGTTTGCCAAGAACAGGAATGTGAGGCTAAAACGGGATCACCCAAACTTGACAGCTGAAGACTGAAATAAATACCAGGGGATTTTTTTCTGATCTTCAACTGTCCCATTTTACTGTCTGTGCCCACTGTGCCTCAGATTCCTGTTCTTGACTGAAAGAAGAGGAACAGAAGTGGATCCCAATATGGTCTTCTGCTGTTGTAGGTATTAGCAGACGTTTGGGGAACAAATGCTTGATAAGTTTCAAACATAGAACTGTTGCTAGTATTACAGCAGAATTACAGAATTTATACTGTCATTTTGATATGGGCCAATAGCTTTGGGTAATGTTCACATCAACCATCAGAATGGGGAGAAACATGATCTAAGTGATTTGGACCGTTGCATGATTGTTGGTGCCATATGGCCTGGTGTGAGTATTTCTATAACTGATAATCTCCTGGGAATTTCATGCACAACAGTCTCAGGAGTTTACTTAGAATGGTGTGAAAACAAAAACAAAAAACACAAAGTAGTGACAATTTGGTAGAAATGCCTTGTTGATGAAAGAGGTCAGAGGAAAATGACCAGATGGGTTGAAGCCAACAGGAAGTATACAGTAACTCAAATAATCATCTTTTAAAACTATTGTGAGCAAAAAAGGAATTTCAGAACACACAAAACATCAAACCTTGAGGTGGATGGGCTACAACAGCAGAAGACCACATGTGATTCTACTTCTGTGAGCCAAGAACAGGAATCTGAGGTTACAGTGGCGAAGATTCACTAAAACAGGGCAGTTAAAGATTAGGGGGAAAACTGGTCTTTTTCCAGTCTTAATCTGTGAAGTTTATTTATTTATTTATTTTGTTAGAGACAAAAAGTTTAAAAAATATCAAGACTAATAGTCATGGGCCATCTGGTGCATGTGTCGAACACTTCTGCTGACAGCCGGTACCAAGCATGTATCACTTTAAGGAGAACCACGTGACTGAAACAGTTGGAGTCTTGGTCACGGGACATAGGGGTCGGTGCGGTAGGTATATAAGGAGGTGAAACTTCGAATGACTTCGCATATCAGTGGCAAGAAACAAGTGTATGGTCTGTCTTTGTTGCCTTTAGCTGTGTGGAACCTAATAGGAAAAGAAAATGTTCCCCTATTTGAGAATATTTTGAAATCATATCATCCAGTATGCTAAGATACGGAAGGGCCACATGAAATAAATTTCAGAGAATTCTGAGAGAAAAGTCAGAAACCTGAGAAAAAAAGGCAAAACTGTGAGAAAAAAGTAAATTTAAATTTATTTCACATGGCTTTAATCCTTTTCCATACTAAAGAGGTATTATTTGTAAAAAAACAAAACAAAAAAAAAACAACCAAACAAAAAAAATCCTACTCTCAATTCCCATTATGTTATCATGATGTTTCAGGTACAATCAATATCCTATTATTCAGATACATTGCTTGTTCTTTTATTTGAGGGTGATGTGGCAACTCTGCCTAAAGGAGCTAGAATATACAAATAAAAGAACCTCATCAATGCTTTAACTTGTAACCCCCTCCACCAGTTTACACTCCAATATACACAATATCAACATTTTAATTACTCCTATTTGTGGTTAAAAAATAAAACTGAAACAAATATACAACCTTATCTCAGCACTTTGATCAATAACTACATTCATTAGTTTGAAAATGCATCACATATATCTTTTATCAATATACTAGATAGAACGACATTCTGCTCTTACTTCTATAACCCACTAGATGACACAGCGACACAAACTCAAACACTCACAACTGTTAATCTTCTGTGTTTTTTCTCTTTAATGTGAACAATATGTTCTTTAGCATTGCTATACAGTTGAAGTTCCCATATATTTTTGTGTAGATTCGGCTGACTTAGAATTTGGCTTGAAGACTTGAGACATGACTGAAACTTTACATTTAATAAAAATTTATTTTCTGCAACTTACGCACACTCCATGTCTGGGTAAACATGGAACGATTTATTGTTCCCAAGTTACTATTGATAAGTCCAAGTCAAGCTGGGAGTCATAAAGAACAGTTGAATTGCAAGTCAATTCTGAAGTCTATTTTTATACAACTTATTCCGGTCTTACACCAGCAAGTTCACTGTCACAGACAAATTTCTAATGTCAGAATGAAATCAGAATAAAAGAATAAAACTCTCAGTTTTACTATAATTGTGGCACACTCCTGTCATCTCGATCATTTGGTGTAAGATGGTCAGGATAGCTGGCCAGAACTGGATGAAACAAAAGTGCTATGTAGCATATTTACACATCATTGTAGCCACCATCTTATGAGTCCTGGCATAGACCACCGGTTTAGTCAACAATGCCTCAAGTGTGCCCAATGGGGTTGTACTTTAAAGAATGACAAAAAAGCAATAGCATTAGGATTGACATTTCGTTGGTAAGAGTATTCACCATACTTACTTGTCTATAAACTGCCATTCAAACTGCTGTGGTATCTGGCACCAAGATGTTACCTGAAGTCCTGCAAGTCATGACATGGGTCCTCCAAGGATTGGACTTGTTTGTCCAGCACATCCCACAGATGCTTGATCAGATTGAGATCTGGGAATTTCGAGGCCAAGTTAACACCTTGAACTCTTTGTCATATTCCTTAAACCATTCCTGAAAAATTTTTACAGTGTGGCAGGGCGCATTATCCTGCTAAAATAGGCCACTGCCATTAGGGAATACTGTTGCCATGAAAGGGTGAACTTGATCTCCAACAATGTTTAGGTAGGTGGCATGTGTCAAAGTACCATCGACATGAATGCCAGGACCCAGAGCAGAACATTCCCTAGAGCATCACACTGCTTACAACAGTTTGCCTCCTTCATATAGTGCCTCCTGATGCCAATTGTTCCTAAGGTACGCAACACACACACTGAATGGACTTCTTCCATTGCTCCATGGTCCAGCTCTGATGCTTACCTGCCCGTTGTAGGTGCTTTTGGAGGTGGACTGGAGTTAGCATGGGTACTTTGTCTGGCCTGTGGCTAAACAGCCCCTTATGCAGCAAGCTGTGATGCACTGTGTTCTGACACCTTTCTGTAATAGTCAGCATGAACTTTTTCTGCAGTTTCATAACTTGTTGAGAATGACACACTCAAGGCTTCTGAGTGACGACTGGCGCGGTAAAAACGTTAAAGCAGGTAAAACCACAACATGTCCAGCTCTGTCTGAATGTTTGTTATGTTGTAATTTAAACAGAGAAAATGAATAAATATTCTGAAAGAAATCAGTGGATGTTCTACTAGATGTTTTCAAATGACAGAAAAATTATGAATTGATTATTCAACATAATAATATTGAAAAAATAGTGGAAAAATGAAGTGTCCATGACTGATGTTCTCATCCTCTGCAACATTTCTGAAGGACTGTGTACACACACAGAATTGTAAATAAAGTTTTTTTGAATGAAGCAACACATCTACCTATACCCTCAAGATGGCTACCAGGTAAGCAATTGTCTTTATATTTCTCCAGTTAGAAGTTAAACATTCTTCTGTCAGACTGCAAACAAAACAGTATTGATTATCATTACCGATACAGGTAGTTTTACACAT
Organism: Notoglanidium macrostoma; assembly: GCA_030068235.1. Classification (NCBI taxonomy): domain Eukaryota; kingdom Metazoa; phylum Chordata; class Actinopteri; order Siluriformes; family Auchenoglanididae; genus Notoglanidium; species Notoglanidium macrostoma. The sequence continues at coordinate 3,505 of JAQQZR010000493.1, read as the reverse complement.
TTAGAAAAATGTTACATTTATTTATTTATAAATTTTTTGTGAAAACATATTTCATCAATGTCTAATAATGCCCCTATAATAAAAGTTTCCTTGGCCATCATGGCTTCTCTATTGTTAACAAAACAGCCTTAGGTTCCTCATCCTCTGCAAAACCATTCTAACTTACCGCTACAATTTATGACCTGTTGCTGTAGAGAGAACTTCTGTTTTGGTAATGAGAATTGAATCATACAGAATATATTTTTAAATATATACTGTGAACTATTAATTATAATATTATTTACTAACTGGGGATATTTTGCTTTATGTTCTGTTTCATGGCAGACAGTCAGCAAATGAGAAAAAGAAAGCTTTAGTGAAGGCTAGCTGACAAAATTTTGAGAAAAAGTTTACAACAACCCAGAACTGCTTGAAGAGGACAGAAGAAAGGAGAGAGAGAGGTTAGGAGTTTCAGAGGTTACAGCAAGAGTAATTATACTGTATATAGTCTATAAGAAACCTGTGCCCTCATACAGTGTCTATAGGAAGTTATGCGCGAACATGTCCATCACACACACACACACACACACACACACACACACACGCAATCAGAAAATCATTTTGTGTGTACTACATGTCCACCCAAAGTCTGTAAGCCATTCACTTCCTATTATAGGATGTGTACACACACACACACACACATACATACATACATACAGAGAATCTGTCATTCAGTCCCTACTATAAGACGGCATGTCCATAACGGTAAGATTTTCCCCATGTTTTGATGCATGAACATTTCACGCCATGCTTCCGTTCCATTTCCAGATACCAAAAATTAAAACAAAATGGTAAAATCAAGAAAACAAGATCTGACAAAGAAGCAACATGTAAAGAAGAAAAAACAGTGGTGCAAAAACTCAAAAAGATTCTACAGAAAAAAGAAAACTGTATTAGATATAACACCATCAATCAAGGAAAATGATACACTTTAAAATGTTCAAGAAGCAAATGAAGAAGTTATACAAAAAATTGTTCAAGAAGACATAGCCTTCCCAAGAGAACAGCAATTCTCACCACAGCAGGTAAATGTCCTTGCCATCAACTCAACTCCTAAAATAAAAGAGATATCTCTACAGACACCAGTGACCATTGAAGACATTTACCCCAAAGGAATCACCTAAAAAAAGAGGAACAGAAGAAAGAAAACACTATCAAAATTGAGGTCAAAGTTGCGCTACTGGAAGAAGCTTCTGGAGAGGACCAAAGAGATAGACAACCTCAAGAAAAGACTGAAAAGACTTGAGATGATAGCCAAGAGGAAGCAAGTAAATGTTCACATGGATGGCAGAGAGGTCCAGAAAAAAAACTACAAAGAAAGGTCATCAGAGAACATTACCCAATAACAGCCACAGAAGACTAATGGGCACACTTGTTAGCCGCTTCCTTCATCAAGATGATGTCTCCACTGTAATAAGTGGGAAATCTGGAGAAATTAGGAAAAAGGGCCAGATGTTCCGTAAGAGAGGCTTAACGGACCCTATGGCAAATCTTCATAGAAGATTTCTTTCTGAAAATCCCAGGCACAATCTTTCCAAACTCTTTAAACTTAAAATTTTGGATTGGGCAACGAAGAGTCACAGACAGAAAAACATGTGCTTGCAAAACTCATGAACACAGGACATGCAGCAATTGCAAGTTTAAGACAGTTCAAACAACACTGGATCCTTCAATGAAAGGAAACATGATTATATGGGAGGAGTACCATAAAAATCTGTACCAAAGAAATGCAAAGATGGGTCCACTGATGAGAAGGAAGTGAGGAATGTGTTTCTTGAGAAGAGGCATACCTTCATTGAAAAGCTTGTGGAGTTCACACAGGACCACGTCTCAAGCTTCTCCAGACACATTTATAACATCAAACACCAGTTTGAAAGACTGAGGAGATTGAGAGAGACCCTAACCCAGAATGATGTAGTGGTTCACATAGACTACACTGAGAACTATGCTTGCAAATACACCAGGGAAATAAAAAAATACTCACTTTGGAGGTGGCAACCAGCAGGTAACTCTTCATTCTGGAGTTATCTATCTCAGTGGGGGCAGGGTGGAGTCATTTGCATTATTGTCAGCCTGTCTTCAGCACAAAGCCACAGCCACATGGGCTCACCTTGACCCAGTACTGAGGAGCCTACAAGAGGAGCATCCAAACACCAGGAACATCCACTTCATCTCAGATGGGCCCACATCTCAATATCGGAATATAACCAACTTTTACCTAGCCTCAACAGTGCCATTCATGTGAGGATTTAAGCATGTAATATGGAATTTCACAGAGTCATCCCATGGGAAGAGTGATCCTGATGGAGGGGGTGGTGCCCTTAAAAACCTGGCTGATAGAATTGTGTCCTATGGTATTAGCATACCAGATGCCAACACACTCTTTGAGCAGCTAAATCTCAATTCATCTGTGAGGACATCAAAACAAGTGGCGAATTAGTACCGCCCCACCCTAAAGGCAGTACCTGGGACGATGATGAGAATTCATCAGCTGACATCAACAAAACCAGGACTTATCCACACCAGAGAAGTGTCCTGCTTTTGTGATGCTGCCTGGGGATGCTTCAGTCCAAAAGAATTTGACTTCCGAGACAAAGTGGAGACAGAAAAGGAGAACGGAATCAGTTTTGTAAGTGGGGAAAGTGGGTCCGCATACAATATGATGGAGAACCTTTCCCTGGCACCTTCACACAGATGGTCAGTGGTCAATGGTCAATATGAGGTTGACACTAGGAGTTGTGCTAGGCCGAACAAATTTTTCATTCCATTCATCAAATACGAGGGAGAAAAAGTCTGGTGCGATTTTGATAACATAAAAGTCATCATCCCAGAGCCACAAACTGCCACATTCTCAGCTCAACGCTTCTGTGTGTTGCCTGAGATGTGGGCAAAGTACACGAACAAACATGTAAATTATTGGGAGGGGAATAGAGAGTGTAGCAGGAGGTTTTGGGGTGGTGACAGGACTAGACTCTGACAACCTCACTGTAAAAAATATCTGTAAAAAAACAGGGATTTTCCAACAGTAAGGCACTGTTATTCAAAAATACAGTTGAATACTGTGAATGCAAACCCTTTTTGGAAAAAAAACTTTTAATCGCAAACTACTGTTTAATTCTACGGTAAAGAACAGTATTTTTTAAGTCTAGTCACGTGTCCGACGCTGCTGCTGACGCTCACAACTCCTTAGAAGAGATTCCTGCAAGTCTAATCTGAGCAAGATCATCAAATCTAGCCTCATCTTTACACCTGGTGTACGTAAATGTTGATGAACGAAGGAGGAAGAGTTTTAGAACGCAACAATTTTAAGGTTTGTCCCGACTATAAACTTATCGGCTGAAGCTGAATTGGTCGAGATAAACGGAATTCCCGCACGGTGTTTTCCTCCTTGCTTGAGGTAAATGCAATTTTATCATTTCCATTGTTACACTGTACTAGCCTTTATTATATTATTTGCTAATAACGA
>JAQQZR010000492.1:0-14359 GCA_030068235.1 Notoglanidium macrostoma | reverse complement strand
GAAGAGTTCGTGGTCGTCTTTGACATATTTTTCGTTTAATGATGCGCCAAATGTTCTCTATAGGTGAAAGATCTGGAGTGCAGGCAGGCCAATTCAGCACCCGGATTCTTCTCCGACAAAGCCATGCTGTTGTAATGGCTGCAGTATGTGGCTTTGCATTGTCCTGCTGAAATACCCAAGGACTTCCCTGAAATAGAGGTCATCTGGAGGGGAGCATATGTTGCTCTAAAACCTTTATATACCTTTCAGCATGAATAGTTCTTTCCGATAGAGCCTCTGCCCATCTTTACTTCTGAGAGACTTTGTCTCGCTAAGACATCCCTTTTATAGCTAATCATGTTACAGACCTGATATCAATTAACTTAATTAGTTGCTAAATGTTCTCTCAGCTGAATCTTTTTAAACTTTCTTGTTTTTCAGCCATTTGTTGCCCCCATGCCAACTTTTTTGAGACCTGTAGCAGGCATCACCTTTGAAATGTGATCATTTAGTGGATAAAGGTATACAATTTCCCAGTTAGAACATTTGTTATGTTATCTATTTTCTGTTGTGAATAAAATATTGGCTCATGTGATTTGGAAGTTTTTTAGTTTTTATTTTATTCAACTTTAAAGAATGTACCAAATTTTCTGGAATTCGGGTTGTAATTTCACATTGTGAGAAAATGTCTGTCATGTTTTATCTTATCTTTTATTTTATCTTATTTTTTCACTTCACAAACACCTGCCTTTTAACAGGGGTGTATATATGTTTCCCTCCTCCCCAGCTCCATATATATAATATATATATATAATACACAAAAGCTCCTCCTCTCACCTCACCTAATTTACTATTTTGAGGATGGTATGTGTGTGTATGTCTTTCTCTACAACAGGCCTTCACAGTATCCAATAACTGCACATTTCTGGACAGAGACCTCAGTTGTAGTACCTGCAATCTGTTGGTGCCACTCAGGTGGGGGCATAGATTGGCAAAATAAAAAAGTTACAATAACCTGGTTGCATAAATGTGTACACCATCAAACTAAAACTTTTTTGATGCACCTATTGATTATATTAAACCATTCAGTCTTTTTGGGTAAGAGTCACACCTTTTGGCACACCTTGAATTATTCAATATTCTCCTCACAAAAATATTCTAGATCCATCAAATTGTAAGGGTATTTCCTGTGCACAGCCTGCCTCAGGTCACCACATAGATTTTTAGTTGGTTTTAGGCCTGGGGTCTGGCTAGGCCATTCAGAATCTATGACATTATTTTGGTTAAGCCATTTCTTTGTTGATTTTAGATGTTTGCTTCGGGTCATTGTTGTGCTGAAAGGTGAAATTCCTATTCATCTTCAGCTTACTAGCTGACACTTGAATGTTATGGACTAAAAATGACTGGTATGTGTAGCTTTTCATGCTTCCCTCCACCTTATAAAAGCCCCAGTTCTGGCTAAAGCAAAGCAGCTCTAAAGTATGAGGCTGCCACCACTATGCTTCACTTTGGGTATGGTGTTCTTCTGGTGATGTGCTTTTGTATGCCAAACATATCTTTAGGAATTATAATATTTTTATAGCTTTTGGAATTGTTCTCATCTGACTATAACACATTTTGCTACAAGTAGCTTAGGGTGATTTAGATTTAAGAGATTGTTTTCACATGCAGAGAGTAATCATTACTTGTCAGATGTTTTCTGCAGCTCCTTTAATACTGCCTTAGTTCTACTGGCAGCCTCCCTGTTAAGTTATTGTCTTGTTCTTTTGTAAAATTTTGGAGGAACATCATGTTCTTGGTGATGTCACTGTGGTGCGCCATTTCCTTCAATTGTTGATGGCCTTCACAGTATTACTTAGTACATCTAATGTCTTGGAATTAATTTTATACCCCTCTCCTAACAAGCAAGATACTATGCAAGCTTTGTAACCTCTTAGAGGCCCATAGCTTCAGCAGTGAAGATGTAAAGAAGTGTAAAGAAAAGAATACAAAAACAGCTGATCATTATTTGGGATTAATCAAAATAATTTCTTTGATGACAGCTGTATGGTAATTTCTATTGAACATGAGATTGAATGTGATTGTTTCATTCTGAATACAACCACATCCCCAGTTATAAAAGAGTGTTTGCACACTTAGGCAATCAGACTCCAGGAAGGAAGAACTGCTCTCCTCACTACGATGCTGCAGCACCTGATCTGACACTTTCTAGGAACCACTGCTTACTGGCCTTGCTCACACTAGACCTGCACCTTAACCCACCACTGTTTTCTGTGCACACCCTTCATGTTCTAAATAAAAGGACTTTTCTCTTGTGTCTGTGTCCGGAAGAAATTTTTCAAAATATCTTCATGTTTGGAGACTTTAACATTGATTGGAACAACATGGACTCTTCTTTCTGTAAAAAGTCATATGTATATACAGTTGCGCTCATAAGTTTACATACCCTGGCAGAATTTATAATTTCTTAACCATTTTTCAGAGAATATTAATGATAACACAAAAACTTTTCTTTCACTCATGGCTAGTGGTTGACTGAAGCCATTTATTGTCAAACAACTGTTTATTCTTTTTAAATCATAATCACAACACAAACTACCCAAATGACCCTGATCAAAAGTTTACATACCCTGATGATTTGGCCTGATAACATGCACACAACTTGACACAAACGGGTGTGAATGGCTATTAAAGGTAACCATCTTCACCTGTGATCTGTTTGCTTGTAATTAGTAGGTGTGTATAAAAGGTCAGTGAGTTTCTGGACTCCTGACAAACCCTTGCATCTTTCATCCAGTGCTGCACTGACGTTTTTTGGATTGTAAGTCATGGGGAAAGCAAAAGAATTGTCAAAGGATCTGCGGGAAAAGGTAGTTTAACTCTATAAAAAAGCAAAGGGATATAAGAAAATATCAAAGGAATTGAGAATGCCAATCAGCAGTGTTCAAACTCTAATTAAGAAGTGGAAAATTAGGGGTTCTGACTCTCTGAAAAAATGTGGTGTGGCTGTTTCAAGATGCACAATAAGGAGGCACTTAATAGAGGAAAGATAGGCTGCATGGTGGAGTTGCCTGAAGAAAGCCATTACTAAGCAAATGCCATAAAGTATCCCGCTTATAATATGCCAAACAGCACAGAGACAAACCTCAAACCTTCTGGCACAAAGTCATTTGGAGTGATGAGACTACAATTGAACTTTTTGGCCACAACCATAAACGCTACATTTTGAGAGGAGTCAACAAGGCCTATGATGAAAGATACACCATTCCTACTGTGAAACACGGTGGTGGATCGCTAATGTTTTGGGGATGAGTGAGCTACAAAGGCACAGAAAATTTGGTCAGAATTGATGGCAAGATGAATGCAGTAAGTTATCAAAAAATACTGGAGGAAAATTTGCGAAAGCTGCGCATGGGCTGTACTTGGACATTCCAATATGACAATGATCCAAAACACAAGGCCAAGTCGACCTGTCATTGGCTGCAGCAGAATAAAGTGAAAGTTCTGGAGTGGCCATCTCAGTCTCCTGACCTCAATATCATTGAGCCACTCTGGGGAGACCTCAAACGTGCAGTTCATGCAAGACAGCCCAAGAATTTACAGGAAGTGGAGGCTTTTTGCAGGAAGAATGGGCAGCTTTACCATCTGAGGTTCCATTTGCTCTTTACCATCACAATTCTGCCAGGGTATGTAAACGTATGAATACAACTGTATATATGCAGGTATATAAAGATGCAACAGTTGGTATGTTACCTTCTGGGGCGAATTCTCACATCTTTTTTCCAGTATTCCTGGGATAGGCTCCAGATCTGCCATGACCCTGACAAAGCAGTTACTGAAAGTCAATGAATGAATTATCCACTAATCACACCCAATGCATTAAGATATTTATGAATTGTCAGAGATCCAGCATGAGCAGCTCTCCTGAGTACTAACATTGGAGGCTCATTAAGCATGGACTATTTAAACTTGCCTATTGCTCAGCTCAAATCAGTTATTTCTTCCTATCAGCTTTCTATAGCACAGTACCATGTTCTCATGCATCTGTGATGTATAGCTAGGAAGTGTGTGAATTTATTTATTTGATTATTTATTCATTTTAGCCTGATTTTAATGATAGGAGTGAAAATAACTATCTGACAGGTTAACCAAATGTGGATGAATTTTGTTAGTCACACTACTGTGTTTCCTATAGGATGTGGTCTATTTTCTAATCTAATGCTCTGTATCCTTAAAGAAAGAAGGAAAAAATCTTGAATCTAACTCAAACCACATGATTTGCCCTCAAGGGCATTGCAGCCATGGATGCAGAGGGAAGGGAAAGTTCTGTACATTCACTCATTCATTCTTCCCACTGGTCCGACAAATCAAACCAGCGACCTTTTGATCCCAAACCCGACCCCAAACAGTTGCCACTTTTGGCCACTAACTGCAAGCTTAATAAATCTAGGAAATAAATTTGTATTAAAAAAATTTTTTTAATTAGTAACTAACTGTAATAAATAAAATAAAATGTTATGAATAAATATAATCTTACTTGTTCTAGAACCTCTACCAGATTGGCAGTACTATCTACTATACACATTGCTAAAGGTGCTGTAAGTTGGAGTTGACTAAAATTTTTGTAAAATCATAACTCAGCTTAGAAATTAAACATTCATTTTTCAACTGACAGACCTAAAATGTACATAATGTTCTAGTCATGCTGAAAACAAAGCCATTTCCATTATGCATGCCATTTATGAAGTAGCCTGCGGTCAGAAACACTCCAGGCCTGCTGTGCTTTGCCCTGAAGGCTATGTTGCCTTTTTCTTGTTTTTCTTCAATATGATGGGAAGAAAACATCCTATTTTTCTTATATGCAGCACTCAGCATGTTATGCAAAATTGATCATTTTTATCACACAGCTCTCTGTATTAAAGACACTCATCACATGCAGGCCAAAATATATGCATGTCTTGTTTGTAGCCTTTGTTTTGTATCTTATGTGCAAGGAGAGGATAAACCCTGGACAGCATTACAGTTCATTGCAGGGCATCATGCACACACATTCAAACACTCATATGGACATATACAGTATGGGCCACTTAGTGTGGCCAATTCGACTAGGTGAATGTTTTTGGGAGGTTGGAGGAAACTGAAGATCCCAGGGGCAACCCAAGCGAATACAGGAAGAACATGAAAAATCGGCTCTCTAGCAGTAAATGAATGCATATAGATGTTATCTGACCATATGCTGTCCAGGCCCAATGATTCAAGGGTCTAATGTTTCAAGAGTCCTGTATTTACTCATTGAAATTTCCTGCTTTCAAATTCTCTCACCCTAAAGAAAAATGAAGGCACTTACTTGTATTAATTTATTATTCTAAACTTCACCTATATACTGTATGTTGTAACAGTGCAGTGCATGTAACCCCCATGCCACAGAGTAGGAAGGATGTTGAGCTGCTGGCAAAGCCCCAGCATCCCACCTTCATGGTATAAAAATTGGTCCTCCAGCTATGCTCCCTGCAATCTGCAGCCAGATCTGCGTACTTGAGCTGTTTATGTTCATGTATGCAAAAAATGTTTTATATTAAAAAATGCTGAATTATACAGTCTCTAATGCTTGTACTTATACCTTTATTTTGCTGTAAATTATAATAATTATTAATTATTATAATGTAGCATTATATAAACTAGTATAATCCTTGAAAATTCATTACTGTCAAATATACAACTTTCAGGTCAATGCCAGAATCAGTGGTGAACTCCAACTCCCAAGTTGCAATGCAGCCTACATACATGGTCACTCCAGACTATAATTTCTAACACTCAGCTTCACTGTCACATTCCAGTTCTCTTGACTGCACGCATGTTTTTTTTAAGGATAATCCAAGAATCATTGTCAATGCTAGGGTTGTAGCTAGGGCCAAACACCAGCAGATAGTGAGGATAATCTATAATCAAAACAAAAAGATGAGGGTCCAAACCAGGAAACTGTCATGAAAAAAAACGAAATACAGGATACTAAAGTTTGAACTTAAGCCAAAAGCATAACAAGACTTTACAAGGAGGAGCAGAAACAACTGGGGAGAAATAACCAAACCAATCAAGGGGAGGCACAGAATGGATGTGTCATTAATGAATTAACGAATGTCATTAATGAAGTAAAAATTGTTCACATAAATAACCCTTATAGTCCACTATTTTGGCAATTTAAATACATCAATATTACACTAAACTTTATGCTTTACTTTAACACCGTTTAACACATCAACTACACTAATGTGTTCTGTAGTATAATCAGTAGAATAATATATGCAGTGTAATAAATGTAGTATAATAAACTACCAGGTTTAATTACAGTGAAAGTGATCTGTGCTTTGTTGTGAATATGTCTCAGTCTGTACATTTATGTTGTCTATTGTGTTAACATCAATTCACAAGACTTGCATTCTTCTATTTTTGCCAGTGTTTCCTGCTTTCGTAGTGCTCCTAAAATTTTGTTATTGCTCTTGTTTCCCCATATTATCTCCAACAGAAATCTTATCTGGAGTCTGCCTGGTCTTGGTTATGAATTTATCTTTTTTTTTTTTTACTCTTTCTAATTATTATTTACTTTCTTAATTAAATTGTAAGTATAAAATGTAAAATTTTTAAATGTAAAATGTAAGTTAAATTCCTTGTGACATTTTAGTTGGCCAGTGAAACCACTCATATTTCTTATTAAGATTTTCTGAAAGGCCTAAATAAAAAGCATCACTGAGATCAGAACAAAGAAAATTGTCAAGCTACACTTCAGGGCATTGACAATTCACCACACATCTAACATTTATCACTAACTTATTACAACAAGTTTATTTTATCTAATATTGTGCAAGGATAAAACATTAGTAGATATCTTGCATAGTTAGTGTCCAACACACACTGATATACAAAATTCAACAGTGTAAAGCTTAGAAAATGTTTTATTTATAATAACAAAGATTATAAAATGAAATATATTTTGTCATAAATGTTTGTGTACATGGAGTTCCATTCAGGGTAGCGATTGAGTGAGTAAACCGTGGATTATTTATTCCTTCTTTTGTGTGCGTGAGTGCAAAAAAAACCAAGTCAATATTAATGTGGAAGTTCAGGGAGTGAAATATGTGCGATTGGGAAGGTTACGTGCGATGGGGACGTGGTCTTGGTCTTGGGGATCACTAAGTAGAGTTCTTTGTTTTGGGGATGACGAGGTTGTCACATGGCTCTCCCCACCTCTGGTAGTGGTAACATAACTGCCTTTGCCGAGTGAAGAATTAGGCGGAGGGTAGTGACCGGTTGGGGCTGTCCCCCTCCTCGTCGATCCGCAGCACCTGGCCCCAGCAGTACTTTAGCCGCTCGTCCTCCTTTTGCTCTCTGGCAAAGTTTCCTTCGTGGCTTACCTGCTGACTGACACACAAGAAAGGGTTAATCTCTTAGGGGGACTCACCTTCCGGGTCAGCTTCGGCCGCGTGGTCCTCTTCGGCGGCCAGCGTGGCTTTTGGCACTGCTGTGGACCTCCAGCGGCAGGGTCGATGTCTCCGCCAGCATGTAGGAGTCTCCTTTCTGTCCTCCGCCTCTCGCAGCACCTCCGGGAGGCCTGGCCATTCTCTTCCTACGAGAAGGGGGACAGGGAGAGATGGCATTAACCCAACTGTCACTGTCCACTCACCTGCTCGGTGCCCTAGATACATCCCCATGTACGCCTGAGGATCCGGCCAATCGGTTTGGAGGTGCACAGCAGCGCTGATGGTCGCACTACGGTGATGCTGCTTCCAGTGTCAAGCAGGGCGGTGACAGGCTGTCCCTCCAACTCCAGAGTGATGATTGGTATCCCTGTCATGACGCTTTATGCACAACACATGCGGCCATCCATGGTTTTTGTACTGGGGGCTGGTCCGACTTCGTAGCCATCGTGACGTCACACCTAGGGAGCCGAACGTGCTGAGACAGGTCAGGGGGACTGGTGGTGCACCGGAGGCGGATAACGTGGGATTGCCGGCGGAGTGTTGAAGTGCGTCGGCCTTGGCCGATCCTGCGCCATCTCCAGCATGGAAACCGCATCCTCCAGTGGGGTCGATCGCCACTTCCATCAGTGCCTGCCCGCATTCTCCACCAGTGTAAGCGGATGCTAGGTGACAGAACAAACAGGCACAAGAGGCAGCGATTGAGTGATTAAACCGTGGATTTTTTATTCCATCTTTCGTGTGTGTGAGTGGAGGCGGCAGTGGGGAATCCCTCAGCATCCTGGTTCGACCTCTTAGGAGGAATCTGCAGTGAGCGAGAGCCACAAAGAAAAAGCGTAGTCAGATTTCTCCTCATCAGTACTCACTCGATCGCCTACACTGCAGTCTCTGAATGCCGAAGAATGGCTGGGAATTATCGTCCAGCCGTGCCAGATTACACAGTCCCACCTCGCTTGTTAATGCCATGTTTGGTGTGGTGGGGATACTCCAGCTTGTTCAGGTGGATTCCGGCGGGTTGGAGTGCTGGCCAAGCCTTGACGACGGGGCTGTGTAGCCATAGGTGTCACAGTAGGAAAAAAAATTAAGTTGCCGACCTCCCACTGCCTCCATTCATTCAAGCCTCAAATGTCCTTACTACATCACAAACCAATAATCCGTGCATTTTCTAAATATCTTCATTAGCATGCCTCACTTACCATTTGCAAAAAAGCTTCTGGCATCCCCAGTTTTTTTTTTTTAATAAAGGCTGAAAACTTGTCTGGACTGTTGCTTGTCATAGCACAAACATATACACAAATCATTACCTTGTAGCCACTTTTCAAATCATGAGCTAAAGTAAATAATGTATTATTTTAGACCAGTCAGACTCCAGATTGTCTATGATCGGTCTATGCAATTCACAATAGTTGGGGTTAATTGCTGAATCTCCAAAAACACACAAAATTTCACCCATTCTCATATTTGCCTGACAGGCTCAGAGGCCATGCCACCTCATTGGGAATGACAGGAACAGAGGAAATGCCTCTTTTACTTACACTGAATGGCTCAGACGTCATACCTCATTCTCTCTTGATAAAACAACGTTTTTGTTTGTTTGTTTGTTTGTTTTATTATTGCAGCCAGATCATAAATATTGGAACTAGTACACTGTTTCCAATAAGTGAAATTTTACAACCCTGCCTCTGTTTCTCATCATTTCTCTAAAATCATTTTTTTTCTGTCAAATATTATTTTAATCCCTAAAACATCCATTACACCTTCAAATAAAGAAATTGACGAATTTGAATTTGAAATTGAATTTGAAATTGAGAAGAAGAGGTTTAGGTACCAACATACTTAGTTGCTCATATAATCCTCATCTACATATGTTGATTGTTGATGTTAGCATCAACTAATGATAACAGGAAGCAATGATAAGAGAAAGCAGTTACAAAGACTGTATTATTGGAGTTTTATTGGATTAAGCCACACCACACCACTATCTCTTTTTTTCTCTCATAGTAGAAGCCTAAGGGATGTGATTCATTGTCAGGAATCTGAAGTTAGACACAAGCTGTGCTCTCTTGGACTCCAAATGTAATAAAGCAGCTAAAAGAAATAAATCACTTTATACACATCTCATATAATATACAAATATATAGAGAGGAAAAGACAGTTGTAGAACAAGATAGAGAAAGATTGAAAGAGTAGAGAATAAGAGGGAGATAGTGGCCAAGAGAAGAAATGGGAAAATATAATCAGGAGTGAGAAAAGGATAGATTAAGTGAGAGAGATAGGAATAGGGCAAGGATGAAGGAAAGAAAGAGTGAGAGAGCCTGAGTAAAACAGAGAGAAAATGGTTAAGGGAGAGAATCAAAGATAACAGAATAAAGAAAATAAGAGGTACACTTACAGAGCATGAGAAGATGACAGAGGAGAGAGAGAAAGATGAAATGGGGAGTGAGTGTGTCTGAGAAGGAAGTGAGAAAAAAAGTGGATATGGAGAAATGGTGATGGAAAAATTAATTGAGTCATTGTTGAAATGATTATTGAATCATGGGAAAAATACTTAACAATATGATGTTCCTGAACTGCTGTGAAATGCCCTGATGATCACATTATAGTAATTCACAGTCATTATCAGGGTGTAGGTCAGCTTTGGCAGGAAATATTCACGTTTACGTCATATTCACGTTTACGCTCAGGTACGTCACACATCAATTTTTTCCTCCCCTTCAAGAGGATCATAGTGGATCCGTAGAGGTGGACCTGCACCCAATGTAAATATAAAGGGCCCATTCTAAGATCACAAAAACCCAGCTTTTATTATTGTTATTTCTTATTTGTCGTAACAGGTAATTATACACTAATAAAAATATACTAATGAATTTCATAAGTATATGATAGAATATATATGCCATGTCTGCTAATAGATATCCTCAAAATCCTAATTAGTAGACCTTTAACTGATGATTATCTTTTTTTCTGATTTAATGGGTAAGGGATTATTTATTTATTTATTTATTATTTATTATTTACTATAATTTGGTGTTTGTATTGTTGCCAAGTTGAGAAGTTGTTGAGTAGCCAGCTAGTATGTAATGGGAGATATTGAGTTTTTCTGTATTTGTGACATCATTGTGACTTTAAGAAGTATAATTGTGACAAAATCCAAGTAAATTTTTGTTTTTGTCTTATATGCGACTGAAGTTCTTTGTGCTCATGACCATCGGCAAAGCCAAGTGCAGTTCCTTCCATGACTGAAACCTTGTTTTAACAATGACAGAAAAAAATTTCCATCCCCCATTTTTCTTACACATCATCAGAAAACTATCCACAGTTTCTGCTTCAAAAAGAATTTTGGAAAGTTGTCCAATTATATTTCACCACTGTTGTGTGAAACAGTGTTAAAACTATTCAGAGATATACTCCAAAAGCACAAAATATTTGAGTGTAAAATTTGTGAGAATTAAAACATTTTAGAAACTACTGTAGTGACTTTAATATGGGTGCAGAGTAGCCCCATTAAAACAAATCTTGTAAGTACAATGTATTCTCAAAGTTACTTAACTAATGTAGCATATTAGTTCATTAAAAAGGATAGTGAAAAAAATAACTTGCAAGTCTGGGGAAAGAAAATAAAAGATGGGTCGAGAGTGAAGAGGGTGAAGGAGTGTGTGAGTAATATAGTCTGATTAAGAATAAGAGAGAGAGAGAAAAAGTTGCAGCTTCAGCATCAATATTTCCTCTCATACCTCCATGTCCCATAGGAGAAAAAGAATCCACAAATATATAACAGTTTTGACCTTATGGAGATATTTGTCTTTTTGTTTTTTATAAATTCAAAAGCAGCAATTAAAAAAAAAATCTAAAAGAGCCAAAACATTGCCTTTTGGTTACTGAGATATATCACAATAGCACAATAACTATCCTCTATAGGTGGTTTAAGCTTACCTTCTGTGATTTGGTGAGGAGTTCAGGTGCAAAACAATGATGAACTCATTATTGTTCATCAATTTGATCTCATGATCTCCCAATGACAGGGCAATTTTTTTTTGTTTGTTTTGTTTTGGGGTTTTTTCCAGAGCCCCCCATGGATCTTTTGGAAGAATGCTGTTCTATCCTTTCAGTACAGGTGGAGAAACTTTTAGTCAAGTCAAGTCAAGTCAAGTCAAGTCAATTGGCCTTTATTGTCATTTCAACCATATACATGTACAGTAGTACAGTGTACAGTGAAACGAGACAACATTTCTCCAGGACCAAGGTGCTACATACAAGACAACACAAAAGTACAAAAGGTGCATGTGTGCAACAGAAGACAACAGAAGACAACATAAAGTGCAAATATGCAAGCAGTGCAGACATAAGACAATACAAAAACAAGACAGAGCAGCGATAATCCAAATGTGATGTGCAAAATTATAGAGGTGCAAAATGTGCAGAGTTTTGGAGGTAGCCCGGCTAGCTGAGTGGCGGCGTCTGGAACTCTGTCGCTGAGCTATGTCTCCGTGAAAACAATGATGCAGCACTCCCTAAACTCACGCTGGGTAGTCCGCTGGTGTCGGATATAGCCCAATTTATTTGTCCAGAGAACAGACATTGGAAAGTGCCATGGTTGGTAGGGGCGCTCGGCTAGGATTAGCTCTTAGCCTAGTGCGGACGCCCGCCCACTTGCCGCACTTCCGCTTCCTCGCACCCCGCTCTCGGTGGACCCCCTCCCGGCCACTGGCATCAGGCGATGCCGAGTACTGGAGGCCTGGTTTCCGTAGCAACCCGAGAACGCATAGCGTTTCCAAGAGGCCATCCTGCAGGTCAGTTTTTGAGTATTCCTTTATGTCCAGCAAAGTTTCTCGTGGGTAGACATGAACACCGTTTGTTTTGGTGTCCATGTGCCGTCAGAGTCGCGCCAACAAACAGAATAACACAGAAAAACACAATTTTCGGATCAAGAGTGGCCGCTGTGTGCTATGGCCGTTACGCCGTGATGTCAAAGCTCAGCCTTATTATGTTACATGGTGGTTTCTTTAAGTTATTCAATGACCTGCCATTATTTGTCACGTTGGTGGGGTTTGGCAGAACACAAGTGCAGGTGAGGAGACAGCTTAGTAAAACTCATTGTGTTTATTATGAAAAGTTTATTAGAAATGACACAGCACATTAGAGAGAGGAATGCTATGCACCTTTTCTTATTGTATAATTTGACATGTCTAGGTCAAAAATCATCATAAACCAAATTAATGTGGCATGTTTAGGTCAAAGGTCATCAGAAACAATATGTATATGTCTCACACACACACACACACACACATCATTTTCTCACCATTTTCTTTTTCCCCAATAGATGTTCCAATTTGTCCCAAGGAACACAAAAATATACATACCTCCACACATGTTTAAAACGTACATATAAGGATAACACACACACACACACACACACACATAAAACAAACTTATCATAGACAACATATTATGAGATAGCATGTTTTCCACACTGATATTTATTTGTGCATTTTGAATAGTAGGGGGCAACCCATTTTCCCTTTGAACATTAGGCATAGGAGGGACATGCTTATTATCAACTCCTAAATTTTGTGGAATAATGTCAGGATCTGCTACTCATGGCACATGCGAGTGCGCCCTATGGACTCGGCCACTCGCATAGTGCTTTTGATCGCTCCGTCAGAAGCGCGCACTTCTGCATTGTGACACCCGGAGGACTACAGCCCCCACAAGCACACACTCTCAACCTGATCACGTGACCTGAAATTGGATGCATCTGCATCCAATTCAGAGACAATCATTTCAAGTTTAAAAGGACTTTTGTAGGCGCTTCATATTTGCAAAGCATTAGCTAACCCCGTGGACACTTTTTCCAAGCCTTTGAATATCCGTGTTTCTGTTTTCTGTGTTTTGGACTCTGCCTGTTATTTTGACCTCTGTGTTTTTGAATATCTTTGTTATCCTGTTTGCCGAACGCTCGACCTTGTTTCTGTTCTTTGGACTACTCTCTGCCTACCGTTTCTCTACCTCTGCCTGAACTGTGTGTATGTAGTGCCTCGTGTGTTTTTTTATAATAAACACAATGAGTTTTACTAAGCCGTCTCCTCACCTGCACTTTGTGTTCTGCCAAACCCCGCTGACGTGACAAATAATGGCAGGTCATTGATTAACTTAAATAAACCACCATGTAATATAATAAGGCTTTGATTAAGAGCATAAAACAAATCTTGTGGAAATAATGGTCTATGGTCCGGAGTGATTTCTGGAGTTCAGATGATATTGAAAATGTGTTCAGGAGGTAATGTGAAGCTTTCGTTCAGCAGATTCACTTCATTAAATTTGGGTTCAGAGTTGTGTATGGATTATGATGTAACAGAATATTTGATGAGCTCTGGTTTCCACCATAGCAATAATGGGGTGGTTTTGGAGTATTTTCAGTTCTGATTTTTTAGCATGTGTAACTGAAATGTTATTTGGACATTTCTGTGCTACATCTATTTTAGAATTTTCTAATCAAATGTATATTTCCAATGACTCACCTATTTAAGGATTCTAGGGTACTATACAGTGATGTGAAAAAATTCCCTACCTGGGCCGTTTTGAATTGTATAATCAAGATGTCCAAAGCTGTCCAATAAAACAGTCATTAACTGGAAGAAATAATTATTTACAATGTTGATGTCTAGTTTATTATTGGCTTCTCTGATATTACTCTCTGATTTTCTTGAATGTCCCCCTCTTGTTCTGCTTTAATTCATGTTAATTCATCCATCCCTCCATTATCTATACTGCTTATCTGTCATGGTCTTGGTGGAGCTGATACCAATCCCAGCTGACTGAAGAAGTGGAATACAAGTCAAGTCAAGTCAAGTGGCTTTTATTGTCATTTCAACTATATACATGTAATACAGTTTACAGTGAAACAAGAC
>JAQQZR010000491.1:0-14360 GCA_030068235.1 Notoglanidium macrostoma | reverse complement strand
GTGGTGGACTGGTGACCTGCCCAGGGTGTACCCCGCCTCTCACCCCAAGATGCTGGGATTGGCTCCAGCTTCCCCGCTACCCAGACAGATAAAGCAGTATAGATAATGGATGGATGGATGATTTAGGCTTCATCAAATCAATAATACAGCACCGGTTAAAGTGATAAATGACTTACTACTGGTGCCTGATGTTCAGCTTTTTACACCAGTGATCATATTCTAATTGATGAAAATGTTGTTGGGGTTTAGGCAACAGTCCTTTCCTGACTCAAGTCTTATTTTTGGTTTCTACTAAAGAGTTTTAGTAGACTGGAATGTATGGATGTTGTCACCACCCTCACCCCGTATCTCACACATTCAATGAAGTTGCTGTCATAGCTAGTTCTGCTGGAGTCCCTGCGTGCACTGTGCACTCAATGTACATCCACATTTACCATTACAGTACAAGAGCATACCTCATAATCTGTTCTATCTCTCTCTGTTGCTATTCTGACTCCATAGTTCTGATGGAATCTCTTTCAACTGAGAATCATTTGTTGCTCCTGAGAATGGTCCATGTGGTTCGCCTTAACACTGCTGTGGCTGGTACCATTTGGATACAATAATGGTTTCTGTGGATGGTCTCACTTGAATAGCCTTAAGATTGCACTTACTGAAGACAGCTATACCCATGTCGCATTTATTATACAGTGGATATATTCATATCCCTTCAACACACTCAACATGATTTGAATTTATTGCATACAGCTATGGATGATCAATGTCTAATAAAGTGGTGACACCCAGACCAACTCCATTCACTGTCATGGGAATTCTGACTGAACCTTGTTTCCATTTAACCCTAGTGCTGTCCAATCTCAGTACTGCATGCAGAGTAATGTGATTGGTTAAACTAAACATTTACTTTCATTTTCAAGCTTTCCTGTGCTTGAGAAAGGATAGTTATGGCCAGCAGAGAAAACAGAACAGCTTATTGGTATGTGAAACCATAGTTTCATAGGACTGGAGCACTGTTATTATTGCACCTTTGTGGTGCAAGTGTGTGCATTGAGACTATCTGAGAAAAAAAATGTGTGTTCAATGCTGGCTTGCAAGGTTAACGGCTCCTGTTACCAAAGGAAAAAATATATTTTTTTAATGAAAAGAATGAATCCAATGTCTCCTATTTTACAAACCTGTCTGCTCAAAAGCGATGAATTGCACCATCAGTCCGTGGTTCAGAATAAATTGTTCTGTATGAAAACAAACATATGATTATGAGTCCTGACCCTAAAAGAGCCCAGAATAATTACTGGTAGGGAACTCAAGGATTCAGGCCAAGTATGAAAACATTTTTAATGCATGTGTAGAAGTGTCTCTAGCTGCAGCAGCATGCTCTCACATCACACAGTGGTTTCATATGAACAGAAATAACATTGTGGTTTCAAGCCTAAAATAGAGACTGAGTGTTTTAGCCAGCAGCTCAGACTTACATCTAACTTACTTTTCACCATTTCAACAGTCCAAATGACTTTAAGTTAGACTCTCAGGCTAAAATAGAAATGTTTGAAGGTCATCAGTAAGAATGTACGGAAAGAAATATAATGTATTTAATCAATCTGTACAAGAGATTGGGCTCAAACAGTGTGAGGAATGTTATTGACCCTAAATGATGTAAAACTTTTATAACCTAGAAAAAATTGGTATTAATTAAAAAATACTCTCACACCATTTGTAGATATGAATGTTTTAATTATTAACCTACAACATGTCAGTAATTTTTACACAATGTGTTGCTGCAGTCTATGAGTTTTCTCTTTGCTGTGGTTGAAAACATGAATGATCTCATGCTGGTGTTTGGTTTGGTAAGTTTCCATCTCACACTAGAGAAAGGGTGTCATGGAAACATTATTGTGGTTCAAAGTGAGAAATGTATACATGTTATGCCCCAGTCTAGGGTTAGGACTATAATAGAATAAAGGCACAGCAAAAAAAATAAATAAATAAAACAAATTAGGCCAAGGCCAATATAACAAACAAAACTCACACTAATTTTACAGACAAACTTGCATACCAAAAATAAAGACAATAAACAAATGACAAGTATTTTCCCCAACTCCATAACTCCATGCCCTTTGCTTGGAATATACAGTATACAGAAAATGTACTAGACACATTGGAGACATCATTTACAACAGACAACCATACCAAAGGGACTAAAGCTATTATTAAACACGTAACAAACAGACAAAGGGTCATACACACATTTAAATCAGAATAACAACAAGAAAATCACAAGCAAAATGAGAACACTAGCCTGTCAAAGTCCCCTCTGGAGGAGTATTTATACCATTGCAGATGGTGGGATATGACATAGCTGCACTATGGAAGTAACACGGCAGCACCTGGACACAGAACAGCACACAGACATGTGCACACACACACAGGGAATGGGCGGAGCATAACAAACAATGAAAGTTTAATTGTTTTTTTCAGGGCCATATGACACGTTAAACTTTTATAGATATTTTTTCAAAAACAAAAAGCGTTTATAAAATACAACATTGGAACATTTCTGTTCAAAGGTTCGGTTGCTGAAGTGTGCACTTTTATTGCTGTAAAATTCAAGCTCAGAGATACATTTCACCATTGAGAAACTTCAGTAAAGAGTTCTGTCCTTGTGAGTTCAGTCCTCACAACAGACTGAAATTGGGCTTGTGGTATGCACAGCAGCCATTTTCATTACCTGCATTATCACACAGTGTAAGCCTTGGTGTGTTCCTATGGTGCTCCTGGTGGCCTGGTGGCCTGTCTGAATCATTTAATTATATAATAACACCAATCTTTAATAGTTTACAAGAACAAGAATTATCGCAAACAGCCATTAAAATAAAAAAATTCTTTATTTCCTTTTTTATATTGATCTGTATTGATCACCATTCTTCAAGTGTTATATATGAATCTGACCTAAACGTTCAATTCAACCACCAGGGATGTGGCAAAGTGACCTTCTCTCCCTTCTACATACTCTATGCATATGAGGGAGGCAGTTGTGCCTTTAAAGAAGCCTGGTGGAAACTACAGAACAGGCAAGACCAATCCTAGCTATTGCCTGGGGGGTAGCTAAGAGACGGCACCGTTCCCAGACCCTGGGGAACATGGTGAAAAGCTTTACTGGAATAACCAACAGCATTAAGACACCTTGTGATTGGAGTACTGCTCACACGTGGCAGAACAAATATATGCAAAAGGATTCAGGACTTCAAAGCACAGTAGGTGAAAAATCATTGCTGGCTGAAAGTTCTAACCATATTGGTAAAATGGGATGGGGCCATTGTGCCCTTTCATTTTGGAAACAAGTCCAGGTTTATCCAAGTAGGCAAATGGCTGCTGGGGCCATGTCCTAGCTATCAAAGGGATGTTGTGAATGGAATGGCCTCTTCCTATTGCATGATTGTTCCTCAAAATTGAATCAAAAACTTTTCATTCAGAATTACCCACTGAGCTCTTGGTCCTCCCACTCGGTATCCTTTAATGCATTAATATTGCCCTTAAAACACTGACATAGACTGATTTCCTGAATTGAACTGTTGAAAAATACTTTTTTCTGGCCAATACATTATGGCCAAAAGTATGTGGACACCTGCCCATTACTCGCGTGTGTGCTTGTGGAACATCCCATTGCAGATTTTGTCTCCGCTTTTCCCTACCACCTCCACTCATTTGGAAAGGCTTTACGCTAGATTTTGGAGCATGGCTGTGGGGGTTTGCCCATTCTGCCACAAGAGCATTAGTGAGGTCAGGTACTGATGTTGGGTAAGGAGACCTGGGGTGCAGTCTGCATTCCAATTCATCCCAAATGTGTTCAATCGGGTTGAGGCTAGAGCTCTGTGCAATCCCCTGGAGTTCTTCCATACCACGCTTGGCAAACGTGTCTTCATTATTTTGCATATATCAAGTATATAAGAGAAATAAACAGCTTTAATGTAGTCACATAGTTCAGAATATGGCATGCAGCTGATAAGCAAACATAAGGAAAAGCAATATCAGGTTTTTGACAATGATGTAAGATGACACTCTTGCATGGAAGCACTGTAAAACATGTATATCCAAATGGAAAATACATTACAGCATGTTTATTTCTTGGATGACATAGTCCTGTGTGGGACCCCAATATTTATTATTATTATTAATCAATATTAATTTGATGTGAAATTATTGTTGCAGTCAAGGAGAGCAAATGTGGATGAACTTTTCAACAGTGCTATAATTTCCAAGTGCTACTAAGTAATTCTAATGTCCCATGAGTTAGAGAGAGCTGAGAGTGCTAAGAATGAGGGAGTAGATCATTGCTTAGGTGAGGCATGCTGAGTAAATTATCATTTTTTAAGCAGGTTGCTTGTAGCTCCACCTGCTCACCAATGCTTTTGTGGCTGAATGGACAAATCCCCACAGCCATGTTTAAAAATCAAGAGTAAAGCCTTCCCAGAAGAGTGGAGCTTATTATAGCAGCTAAGGGGGACTGAATTTGTTCAAAAAAACACATTTGGGACTGATGGTCAGTTGTCCACAAACGTTCGACCATATATTTTAGTACCTGTTGTTGAAGTGTTACGTGCAAAGAGTTCTTGTTTTTTGGGGGAATTAAACTAAACTAACATAGACAAAGTAACCATGGATGGCCTTTCACTTACATCATGTGTAGTAGTAAAAGTCCTTGGTGTGATCATTGACTCCAGATCATGTCATGTCATTTGAAGCTCATGTAGAATATTACTTGGATAACCTTTTTTCATCTCAGAAATATTGTTACGATAAGAAATATGTTTTTGTTATATAGCTTGGATTATTATAATGCCTTACTGTCTGGATGTTTCATTAGGTCCAGAAACAAGTGCCAGCCCTTACTAGAACTAGAAGATATGACCACATCACCCCTATCATATCCACACTGCATTGGATCTCAATAAAATGTTTCACTTTGATTATAAAATACTACTATTGGCCAATAAAGTCTGGAAAGTCTTCTTCTGAAGTCAACCAATTAGACAGCAGCCTCAGATCACCTGATTGTAAAAAGCTTAAGGCCTAACATAGACACTCACTAGGCCAGCAATCACCCTTAACTAGGAAGTGTATGTATTCACACAGAAATTAAGCAAATGTAATTTGAAACCAATTTTTCATGAATGTTGACAGATGCTGTCTGACTACCAGGCACATTGTATGAGTAAACAATTTTAATTTCATATTTATTTTGCATTATCTAATTAAATTATGTTTTACATCAATTCAATTCCAAGAAGACTTTCTTCAGATATTTAGAGTGGGGCACTGATCTCACTACAACTCTAATAGCAATCTCCATTCTCACTGCAAACTACATTATATATATTATATACGCCATCAAATTCACAGTCACTGTCCTGTTTATCACACAGACCTGGACTTAATAATTGACATTGCTGTATATACACGCACAACCCACAGATCAGCACAAAGTATACGCTCTGCGTTCTTCCGACCAGTCATTACCCAGCCATCTCTGCTAGCTTGACACTCTGGGTTTGATCCTGTTTCTAGCTAAATGGTCTTTGATTCTTGTTTTCCCCAATCTATGCCATTTGCCAACCGCCTGACCAATACCTGTCTTGTGTAGTGATTTTGACTATTACTCACATTTTGATTTGTCTGCAAGCTTTTTAAACAATGAATGCTTTTATGAATGTTGCACTGTCCATGCCTGCTCTCTGACATAGCTAAAGAATATTGGTAGATTCCCTTCACTACAGTGTGATATGAGATAATTATCTTTTCCATTTGGCTTGCAGCAATTGTCACTCTTCTTTTTTTATTTGGCTGCATTTTTCATGAACAAAATTGTCTGCCCCCAAATCTGAAATTCCACTGTCTATGTAAACAACATAATTTTTAGTAATTAGTGGCACATCAGACATCTGAGAGCTGTCCTGAGATTGTCAAGATAGGCGGGCCTCACAGCAAACCCAAAAAATGACTTACAATTGACACACTGGTGGAATATGGTATTTGAGCTTTAACCTGGGTCATGGGCAGGTGTGTCTCCAAATTGATAAGATGGCAGCAACTGCGGTTCCATAGTGCATATGCTGCTGTTTATTCAGAAGATATACCCTATATGGACAAAAGTATTGGGATACCTGGCCATTTCACCTACAGGAAATTTTATGACATCCCATTCTAAATCCATAAGCATAAATATGGAGTTGGTATCCCCTTTGCAGCAATAACAACTTCTCTTTCCACAAGATTTTGAAGTGTTTCTGTGGGAATTTGTGCCCATTCATTCTGTAGAGCATTTATGAGGTCAGGCACTGATGTGGGATGAGAAGGCCTGGCTCACAATCTCTGTTCCAGTTCATCCAAAAGGTGTTCGATAGGGTCAAGGTCAGGGCTCTGTGCGGGCCAGCCAAGTTCTTCCACACCAAACTCATGCAACCGTGTCTTTATGGAGATTGCTTTGTGTGCTGGGGCAGTCATGCTGGAATAGACAAGGGCCTTCTTCAATCTGTGTCTACAAAGTTGGAAGCATATCGATGTCCAAAATGGCTTGGTCTGCTGAAGCAGTAAATTCACTGGAGTAATAAGATCACTCTTCACTGGAAGTAAGGGGCAGAGCCAAAACCCTGAAAAACAGCCCCACACCATTATCCCTCCTCCACCAAACATTTGGCACAATGCAGTCAGGCAGGTAACGTTCTCCTGGCATCTGCATACCCAGACTCACCAATCTGGCTGCCAAACAGAGAAGCATGAGTCCTCACTCCATAGAACATGTTTCCACTGCTCCATAGTCCAGTGGTGGTGCTTTACACCACTCAATTTGATGCTTGGCATTGAATTTGGTCATGTGAGGCTCGCATGCAGCAGCTTGGCTGCGGAAACTCATTTCATGAAGCTCCCGCTGCAAAGTTTTTGTGCTTACATTAATGCCAGTGGAGGTTTGGAACTCTTCGGCTATGGAATCAGCAGAACGTTGGCGACCTTTACACACCATGGACCTTAGTAGTCGTTGACCCCATTCAGTGACTTTACATAGTCTTCCACTTCGTGGCTGAGTTTCTGTTGTTCCTAAACACTTCCACTTGCCAATAATATCACTTACAATGGAGTGTGGAATATACAGCAGGGATGCAATTTCACAAACCATCTCAGTGTAAAGGTGGCATCTTATCACAGTACCACGCTTGAAGTCACTGAGTTCTTCAGAACAATCCATTTTGTTTCACAAATGTTTGTAAATGAAGACTGCGTAGCTAGGTGCTTGGTTTTATACACCTGTGGCAATGGGTGTGATTGAAACACCTGAATTCAATAATTAAGGGGTATGTCCCAATACTTTTGGCCATATAGTGTATGACATATGAGAGAGAGCAGTCCTAATGTTCTTGAGATGAGCCGGCCTAATAGTGAACCCAGAGAAGTGTCCATTTCAGTTGCAGTTTTGTGTGGGTCCAGAAAAAGCTGCGGTGATATTGGTCTACTCATGACTGAAGACCAAAAGGAAGGCTCGGTAGTTCCTGGGGCTGGAAGCTAGTTATATGCGTCTACTTATTTGGACATCACCAGCTCGTTGATCTCAACAAAAAGGTAATGCTTCATCTGGTTCAGTGGTTGGTGTGTGTCAGTGAATAATTTTTGCGTATTAAAGTAGCTATATTTGGTCCGTGCTTCACTCTCCTGACTGAGGAACAGGCTGAGATCATGCAATCTACAAACTGCATGAACTGGATGAGGCAAAGAGCAAAGCAAGAAAACCAAACACTGGAACAATATGGGGGACCAAAGGCTCAGCATGACTGGAACAGGACACAGAGAATTTGCTTCATAATGAACACAGAAAAAAAGAGGGTTTAAATTAATAAATTAATCAGGGGAAAAATTAAAAACAGGTGAGCGCAATCAAGACACAGTAGGACTGACCAACACAAACCAAAACAAAAGCATGTGTTAAACATACTGAGTCAATGCAGAAGTGTGCTATGTAGTGCTGTAAGCATCCATGATAATTGAATTTCCAAATTGTCATTATACTGCATTAAATTAGTACAGTGAGGAGCTCAAGGTTAGAATAGATGGTGATCAATGGGGTGATATTTGAACACAACTTTTGGATAAAAATTATGACTGTTATATAAACACCAGAGTTGTTCTAGCTAGTGATTATGTGAGTGGATATTTATTTATTTATTTATTTATTTTAATGGAAACAAAAGAAGCTTTGGCAGCATTTGTTCCTCTGGAAAAACACCTTAAAAGTCTTAACATATGTGAAAAAAATATTATATTTGTGTACATTGTAACACAGTGCAGGCCCACATCTTTCAAACACCATTATGAACAATCCTACACTTCGTTAATCAGTTCTTGCTTGCCTGGTCATTCAGCTCCAGGTTTCAACAAGAAGTGCGGTGTAATATAATGCACATGAAGAAGTTTGCTGTATGAGATTATGTTGAAAATGCTCTACAGTAGAGAGAACCTGCACAAAGTAACCCACTAGTGCTACATCATCATCACTAGCAGCACATTTACCAGCAGTGAACAGCGTGTCATTGTAATAAAAGAAAGGAGAATGTCGTCAGCCAGTCTGAAAGGAAGTAGAGGAGTTTCAATTCAAACAACACACCTATTTATTTGGACATTCAATCTTCATGACGATCGGAGATGCTTCCTTTCATGTTTATATGTTTCCAGGCAGTCTTTCCTGAAAGAATAGAATTTCTTGACCAACAGAAACAGCTTGCTAGTTTTCTCAAATATCTCTATTAAATCATGAAAAATGTAAACATAAAAGTACAGGAATAATCTCTGTGTTACATACACACTGGAGACAGCAAGCAACTCCAAGTCTCATGAATAACCACAGACTACAGTCATGACTGAAATGGACTCTGATCCCCAAAGCACACCGCAAACATTCCAGCGCTCTCATTCAGCAGCCATTTGATATTACACATCTGACTCTAACTGCTCAGACTCTAGAGACTATATAAGGATGCTGAACATTCAGACGAGTTACGGAGCGATCACTTAGTATGCTCACGTCAGCCATGGTCAAGCCATTCGTCTTAGAACTTTGTGTTCATATTGTGATTGAACTTTGTTTTGTGTACCCAGATTCTGACTACTGTACCATCTGTGATATTCTGTCTGCTGATCGCTCGACCCAGTGCCAGTTATATTGGATTTGTCTGCTTGCCCTGATCACCCAGTAAAGTACTGAACTGCATTCACATCCTGGTCTGTCTCCTAGTGTGTATACGACACTCTGCGCATAGTTAGTAGACAAGTTGTTTCTTGTTTGCACTTGAACCCATTTAGAAGGAATTACAACTGAAGGATCTCTAAAAATTAGTCATGAACTACAGCTCTGCCATTCATGTTAACTACTTCAGTAGCTTCAGACCATAAGGAAGCTATCTCCATTAAGTCTGGCCTGTTTCTATCTTTAAATTACTTCTATTTAGAACCGCATGCAGTTTGATGTTTTTATTGCAGGAATGTTTTCTCAGTTTTTTTTAATCTACACAAAAAAATACCTAGTAAAACCCCTGAACAACCTTCTCGATGGAGGTCAAAGGGGTGGTTGCTGAACTGAAACTGCTACTGAATCACTGGTAGAAGCTGGTGAACCCTAGGTATCTTTGGAGTTCCTCTGGGAAAGAAAAGAATGTTATTAATGTACACCATCACAAACATGATTCTATGAGGACTTGATTTATGAACACTTGGATGACTGAAGGAATATTTATTATTATTATATTCATAATGTCCAGTCATTGTAATGAAAGTTGTCTTCCACTCCTCACCTTCTTTAAAGCGGTGGTTATAAGCACATCTGTCAAGCTTCATGAAAATTGTTTCTCCCCTTACCTGTACCAGGGCTGATGGAACCTGAGGAAGAGGATACCTGTATTTGAAAGTGACAGAGCTCAAACCCTTGTAATCAATGCGTGGTCGAAGGCCACTATCTGTTTTTAAACAAAGCAGAACACAGTAGCTGAAGTGGTGACCCAAAGAAGTATAAACGCTTATTCCAGTGCCTCTTGATGTATTTGTTCAAGGCCTTAGTGTCTGGGTTCGAGAGAACATGCTTCTGTGTGGGAACAACCCAGACAGGAGATCAGTAGCACAGTCTCATGGATGATGTGATGGTAGATTGATGTTTTTAGTTTTGCTGAAGACCTCCAGCTGTGACTACATTCCGGAGGTTTATTAACTCAGTACGCAAACCATAACTCAGTGTCAAACAAAACAAAACGGTCACAGAGGTCCAGGATCAAACCTCAGAAATGTCTCAGGGCACATAATAGCAATAGAGTGATCCAAAAGTATGCATAAAAGCCAGGTGCCGGTCAAATACCATAGAGCATAGAGAAATGTCCAAATCTAAAGGGAGATCCA
The DNA here is from genome assembly GCA_030068235.1 of Notoglanidium macrostoma. NCBI lineage: Eukaryota > Metazoa > Chordata > Actinopteri > Siluriformes > Auchenoglanididae > Notoglanidium > Notoglanidium macrostoma. The sequence continues at coordinate 3,935 of JAQQZR010000491.1, read as the reverse complement.
AGAGGATGAATAAAGATACAGTACAAGATCATATACAGAGATCAGAGCAAGACATGACCACTCATTGGTTTTGTGGCATGTGTGGCATGTGCTTTATATACCTAACAGATAGGAACTGAGCATTCCAGTAGTCCCAGCATTCAGGCAAGGGTGCCCTCTGCTGGCATGACGGAGAAATATCATAGTTGGAGACAACAATTAATAAAGCTTAAAAATTAATTTAATTTAATTTTAAAAAACAAGAGTCATTTTCTTTTAGCAAATACACTTCTACTGGTTATATATTTTAACTCCTATATCCAAAAAAGAGCTTCTATTTTCAGAATATGCATTGCTTTTAACCTGTTCATTTTATTCATTTGCTGAGCTTGAAATGAAATTTAAGACATGGATTCTAACAGCTTATAATATCTTTTTTTTATTTAATTTTTAAGCTTTATGATGTAGGGAATAATCTGACAGACTGCCTGTAAATATACAATATAAGGCATGTGGCAATGCAGGACAGAGCAAAGAATTTAATCAATGAAAATTAGTATTAAGGGAATATAAACTATTTTGAACTGGGTACTGACTGTTTTTCAAACAAACACTGTGAAACATAGCACTCATTTACAAAGCTAGAAATAAAGAGTATCTTTACACACTTGTAAATGCTCGTCTGGCAAATGCCACAAATGTAAATGTAAATGTAAAACACCATTGTTTCTTGTGTGGAACTTAGAAACGGTATTAATTAGTTAGTTTTGTTTAAACAAGAGAAACTGAAATGTTACTTTTAATTTTAAATGTTTCAATAAATGGAAAGTCAAATACAGGCATGTCAAACTGATTTTAGGTAACTTGCCACATTACACTCAGTTCAACTGGAACAAAAAGAAAAATCTATTTAGTGACCAATAACACCACAACATTTTAAATACACAGACTGAACAGACATCGCCTACAGCACACATAAACACACTGCTGTTTGTGTGGGGCTGGTGTTCCAGGGGAAAAGTGGCAGTTGATACCCAAAGATTAACTGAAATGGGGGTGGCTGAGTGGAGGAATGCCGAAGGGAGTTTTGGGCATATTCCACCCAGAAGGGAAATCATGACCAATCTCCCAATCTCCAGATGTTCCATAAATCCAACCCAGACTCTAGAGGTGAACAAGAGCCCTATCACTGATGATATCCTTTAGGATTACCGGAACACACGAGTGAATAGCAGTTGGGTGGCATGGTGGTGTAGGGTGCCTTTCTGTGTGGAGTTTGCATGTTTCTCCCTGTGCATGCATGAGTTTCCTCCGGGTTTCCTCCACGGTCCAAAAACATGTGGATTAGGTTAAATGGCTGCTTTAAATTGTCCATAGGTGTGAATATGAGAGTGAATAGTTCCAGCCACTAGGGGGCACAGTTAGTGACGGTCCCAAGCACGGATGAATCGGGAGGTTCGTGTCAACAAGGGCATCCTGTGGAAAACCTCTGCCAAATGAGCAGACAATGGACAATCCGCTGTGGTGACCCCGAACAGGGAACAGCCGAAAGAAAAAAGAAGAAGAACGAGTGAATAGCAGTTCTCCTACTTTCATATAAAGATGTTACTTGGTTCAAACCAATGCTGTGTGTCTTGACTCGTATACCTGTTAGAATCCAGGAGCATTGGGAGTAATCCTAGCGGGCTGGATTCCATCACTTCCCAACTACTGTCAGGAACGTGAACCAGGAAAGGTAAATACTATAAACATATAAATATCAAAATATTGCTGAAGGATATTTCCCCTAGCTGTGAATATTCCTTTGAGAAGTTAGCTAGGTTGTCTGCCAAGAACAGAGCCAGTTATTTTCTCTTGTCTTTACTCATCAGGGCATAAAGATCAGAGATTTTCCATAATCTTCTTTACCAATTTTTTTTTCCCTTTATGTTGTTGTTTTAAATTGGTCATGAAATAAAGCATCAAGTAAGCCAAGTCATTTTTTTTTCACTGCAAAAAAAAGCTATATCTTAGCAAGTGAAGATATCTTGACCAAAGGAAAACTTATCTAATGTTTCTCATATGAGATGGTTATATAACAAATAAGAGACAATTAAGTGTATTTCCAGACTTATTTACTCATTCCAATGTTTAAATGGCCTTAATGTTTAGGAAAATAACTTTGTTCCCTTTTAGAAATAAATGTTTGATATAAGCAAAGTTTCTGTCAGTAGAATAATTTCTGTAGGGGTCAGGCTGCCATGGCCCTGGCTCACCACCAGAGGGTAGTACCAGTCAGTAATTAGTGTCAATCAGCTCCACCTGTGCCTGGTCTATTTAAGGGCTGCTTACAGGTTGTGCTAAAGCTCATTCCTGAGTTCTCCTTCTTGTGTGCTGTAGTGAGCCTAAGTAATTGAGTTGAGACACTTGAGTGAAGTAATTTATTTCTGGATCATAAACAATGCAGTTCAATGAAATACAATGTGCATTTTTGTCTGTGTACAACATTTTTAAATGCTACAAACAGATTGAATATATTATAATGAAAGTGCTACAGCTTCACCATATCTTCAACATCAATAAATAAACTTCGCCCCTTAATTTGACTGAATAAATGAAGTCCCTGACCTGGCCAAAGTGATCAGTTGACACATAATGAGCTCTGTAACAGCTAGGTAGCAGTAATTTTAACCAGCAATAAAGTTCCAACGTTCACTAAAAAGGCTGACTTCTGCTTCCTTGTTCTCACTGCAAATTTGATTTGTCCTGAAGTATAATACTCTAGAATTAAGTCTTTATTTCCCTTGGTTACAAACACCTCTCCTGTCATTAATAGCTATGCTAAACCGGTTTATCCTGTTCTCGCTAGGACATCATGCATTAGAGAACATGAAGAAAAATTCCCACAGTAAATCCTTCAGCTTGGCTGTACCAGTGGTTTTAGACGGCACTGGTGTCAGACAACGTCGGTCCTTTTTTGTATATTTAACATGGGTTCTTATTTCTGTCTCTACATGCTAGCAGTAACTCTGATTTCTGTTTGGTTGGTACTCTGTGATGTTACACCGTCGCTCTCTGGAGCTTACTTACCTGGGGATATTGTTATCGGGATTCTGAGCTCAGTTCATTCTAAATTTCCAAGGTTTAATGCCTCAAATCATCCATACGCACCATGTGAAGAGTGAGTATGCATAAGGGCTTATTAAAGTGTTATTTTATCCATATTAGGACTGTACTTGAACTTGCATATATAAGCAATTCTGTTAACAATCTACATATTTTAAAGCCTCTTCTTCTTTTCTTTTCAGATTTAATCTAATATCGTTTGTACAATCTTTGGCGATAATCCAAACCATAGAAACTATCAATAACTCGAGCTTTCTGCCTGGAATTCAGCTCGGATATCTGATGTGTGATCCATGTGCAAGTGCGTCCAAAGCCTTGCATTGCGTGGAGCACATGCTTGCAGTTAATGGGTCACTTCCTGTTCTCTCTGACTACACAAACTTCAGTTCACCTGTGAAGGCATTTTTGGGAGAAAGATACTCTGAATTATCCATTCCTGTTTCCAAACTGCTCAGTCTCTACATGATTCCTCAGGTAATACTGAGGAGTATTGTGGTGTGGGGTTCTAAAAATAAGTATGAAAGGTCATGTTATTGCTTAAATAATTATTCTGCCTTGACTTTGTAAATTTGAACGTTGAAGTAGGTGATACATTTTATCATGTTCTCTGACAATAACCAGTAACGTGCCGGACTTTTTTATGAGAAAGCTAGACAAAAAAAATGTTTTTATCCAGAAATGAATCACAGTCTATGGTTAGGGGTGTGATAGTCCTGACAAATCATCAACCTGACAGAGTGACAAAATATATTTTTTAATTTTGACAAAAAAGATGGTTTTTACACACACACACACACACACACACACACACACACACACACACACACACACACACACACACACACACACAC
>JAQQZR010000490.1:0-14361 GCA_030068235.1 Notoglanidium macrostoma | reverse complement strand
CTCTGCCTTTCTGTCTGTCTGTCGAGCTATACATGCTACTCCAGAGAATCCAGTGATCCTGACCCCTTCTGCTTTCCTGGCCTGCCTGACCCATCCCGGTGTCCTACTCCTGGTTGAAGTCATCGAATCACCATGAACCATCTTGCACTCTAAACTTGACCATAGTATTAAGTGTATTAGTTGTAATTGAACTATACAGTGTGACCCAAATGAGGATCGGATCCCTTTTGAGTCTGGTTCCTCTCAAGGTTTCTTTCTGTGACATCTGTATGCCCCACATGCCAGGTAATTGCAATTATAAGACCACCCGGCCTCATACAAACCCACAATGCGACCCCTATCAAACTCTGTCAAGTGCTGGTAATGATTTCTAATGGATCTATGAGGCATTCTCTGTGGCTGGTGTCTACACTTACCAGCTCCTTGCAAATCAAATCATTTACATACGCATTGCTGGTCTGCACGTGTACTGAATTACATCCAAATCAGACCATTCCTTCTGGGTGTTTAACATTTTTTGTCACTGAGTGTATTTAAGATATAGGACTGCACTGCTATCAGTTCATGTACATTTGCTCCTGTCAGGCTTCACATGAACAAAGGTGTCTAAGGACAACAGCTTACATCTTACATGCTTTTCCTGTTCACTTGATGTTTAGGGTGACAGCATTGTGCTGGAGAAAACAATTGATACTGACTTATTGCAGTTTGGTGAAAGTGTTGTCCACATATCAGTAACAGATGTCAGGTTGAGTAGAAGCTCCCTGTTATGGCAGAAGAGTTTATTTAGAAAGGGATTTTTTGCAGCCTTGGTTTGAACCAATTGCTGAGTTTAGAATTTAAATCATTCAGTAAAATTTTTTAATGAATAAATATGTCAATACATTTTAAGATGAATCGGAAACTATGTATTCCTTAAAATATTACACAACAGTAAAAAAAAAAAAAAAACAACAAAAAAACTAATTCCAGAAGGTTGACATAACCAGATATAATAATTTTTTCAGCAAGTTGGTTTATCATAAAAAGTCTTTAAAAAGTCTAATATTATCTGAGATTTCTTTTTATGGCACTATGGCCTATGTGGGTTAGCCCATGCGGGACCTGCAGCTGTTTTACCGCTAGTAAAACTTATATAAAAAACAATAATATATAAATGTGAAAATAAATACATTCAATTAAGAGAGTAATTATACATTTCTCATCCTTTCCCATATGTAATAAATACATTACCCTGCTGAAAATAACAACATATACTGCTAGCATGAACAGCATACATTATGGTGGTCATCCTGGTAACCACCTATGCTGGCTTATGCTGGGGTTTTTTTCAGCGGGGATGTGAACAGTTTAAATATGCCCAAACGCAAATGTAGAAATCATAGCTGAATTACAAAAATAGATTAGAATAGGCTTCTAGATTGTTAGCACCTCTATTTGACAAGTGCATCTGCTTCCCACAGATCCTGAACGAGACAAAAACAGATTTTTTTTTTGTAATTCATCTATGATTTTTACATCTGTGTTTGGGCATATTTCAATTGTTCAGGTGCCATACTGTCAACAGGCAAACTGCTACTCTGTCTCTTGGTTGTTGCTGTGGGGCTGAGAGTTATGCTTTAGATGAAGTTTCTCCAAAGTTTCATGAAGGACATGTACATGGCCGACCAGTGGTGGTGTGTGAGAAGGTGGGACCTAAACAGAAAAGTCAAAGCAATGCAAAAATGCACACAAGGAATGGAGACTGTAGAAAGCAAAAGCCAAATTATTTTTTGCCAACAATTTCAAAATTCCAGCTAGACGCACTTTTTGCCTCCCAAAAAGAGGACATGTCCGGGAAAAATTGGTTATCTCTTGTAAAAAGAGGATGTATGGTGACAATGAAAATTTATTTGAATTTGCTAGATAGATAGAATTAACTACATTTACTGTAGCAACATTGATATACTTTTATGCAGTGTCTTCCATGCCTTATACTGCAAACATTAAGATTTTAATGGTCTCAACAGCAAAACATTGGTCAGGAAAATGAGCAAGAATTAAACAAATAGATAAAGTAAATTTCTGTGTGACAGCTTTTCCCTTGATTTCCTTTAAATGTTGAAGTCATGTGGGTAAACTTGCAGAGGGCTTTTTACAGAAAGAAGAGTCCATGTTGTTCCACTCCATGTTAATTTTTAACACCTAAACATTTAAATCTTTTCATGATTTTCTCTTTGCATATCAGAAGATTATGTAAGTGAACTTCCCTCTTTCCAGATTTCCCCCCCAACAGTTTGAGCAATGAGCATTGATGAGCAAAAGAAGGCAGGGAGTGATTTTTGTTGAGACCATTAAAAGCTTAATGTTTCACAATATTGTTTTTGCCTCATTTTTTCCCCCATGAGTGTAAATATAGGGATGCTATATTTATTTGTGAATGGTGGCGTAATTAAGTGAAATCTGCTGTAAATAGAACTGTAATTGACTACCTTTGTTCATAGGGTTGAGAAGAACCAGATTCAAATGATACATAATGATGCGCACATAACGATTGAGCACATCTCTCACATTCTCACTCCTTTTACTTCTCTTTTCCAGACTGTGCATTATTGATCTAAGGGGAGGGGCTAAATAAAGCATGGCCACATGCTCATTGCCTGTGAATGCACTGAGGTCAGCACAAGCACATTGAGCAGAACAGAAGGAATGGAAAACTGGCTCAAATGAGCCATGCAGCGCAAGGCACTATTTCATAAAAAGGTTGCCAATCACCACAGATTACAGTCTGGTATAGGGCAAAAATCTTGGTATCTGAAGCTTCAAGGCATTGGCACGCACTGTAGCAACCCTTACCTGCACTGGGAATGCACACATATTCTACACATTCTCTGCAAGTGATATTTATTGAAAAGGAACAAGGGTGTAAAGGGGGAAAGAGAAAATCAATTTTGGTTTCCCCAGCTAAGATCAGGGGAGTGCAAAGCAAAAATGCTGCTAAACTCCATTGATTTTTTATTTAGCTCCCAGCAGTGATGGCTTCTCCAAGGGCCCAAGAAGCCTGTCAACCCTGGAGCTCAAGCCAGGAGAACAGGCTGTTAACAGAATTAAACTCTTATTTAGTCTCTGTGGCAGAGAATATACTCTCTCTCTCTCTCTCTGCATGCATACACGCATACGGACACACAGCCTCCAGACAAGACTTAATAGCACATCCTGTCCTCTCTGCTGCAAAAGTGAATGCTGTCAAACAGCCTGAATATGTGCATATGTTCGGTCTGTGTGAGGCCTACAGGGGTATGGACAGTCTGAAACAAATCTCAAGATCAGAGCTGTATTAATCCATTTCTGTTCAACTTTGCACGTGATTCCTTGTACGTTAAATTACTACCAGTGACCCATTTAAAATGGTTCAACATTTGTTTTCTCAATATTTTTGTATGTAACAAAACTCAGGACAAAACAGTATCATTTCTGAATCTATAAATTAAACTTTAACGTTTATTTGGATAAAATAATTATGATTTACAACAAATAATCATTTTAATGAAAAATGTATTAAATTTTCCAAAAAAATAAAAGCATTATGAATGCAATAAACAATAAGTTATTCAAAAACTTTTCATAACATATAAAATATAAATAAGTCAATGTTTCTATCTTAAAAATGTTCATCTGGAAAAGTATGATGTTCAAAATCCCAATGCTTAAAGTTGATAAATTGCCTTTGATTGCTGAGAACATGTTGCAAAACCTCTCCCAATGTGTACTTGACAAAATTACACATTGAATTCAATGAAATATTTAATGCATTTACGCTTTTCAGAAATCTCGACAGTAATCTAGAATGATTCCATCATCTCTCAAGGTCCAAGGAAGACATGCATCTAAATTCTTCTCTGTTTTGGCACCTAGGTGGTGGAATGAACTTCCCCTAGATGTCTGAACAGCTGAGTCACTGGGAGTCTTCAAACATTGACTAAAGACCTGCTTCTTTCAGAAGTACTTGGAATAGCACTAGGAAGAAACCTTGAGAGGAACCATACTCAAAAGGGAACCCACCCTCATTTGGATGACAAATGTGACTACAAATAGCTCACTTCTGTGAAGAGCCATTTTCACAGTTTCTAAGTGTTTGTTTAGGCTTTTTATATGTGGACATCTTCATCAGGATCGAGTGGTTTCCGATTGATGAGAACTCCAACCAGAGGTACAATATGTATAATACATAACTATATTTTTTTTTATAAAAGATTGAATGAAAGTATAGTCTGTGGTAACTAAGTTGGCTTAAATGACCTGTGACATACTAGTGAATGATTCAAGTGTCACATTACACTTGAACAGGTGCATGATAATCTTGGGTGCTTAGTCCCTTATACAGTACTGGACAGATTACACAAACTATTGTATGAGCACACACATTCCTGTTTGTACTGTTAAACATACAACATAAATACAATATAGAATATACAACATAGACAAGATATCCATAAGTAAACACTAAGTAATACAAAAAACAAATACAAAGGATGAGTGAGATGTTAGTGAGTGGTAGGTCATATTTTACTAGTATGCCCTGAACCATTAAATGATCATAACAATAATGTGCAGAATTATTTGGTTGGTCATGCTGTATTGGGGAGGTTAGTGTGTTTATTAGGGTATGAGTTTTAGGGGAATGTTCAAACAAAGTGCTAATACACTGAATAGCTAATTGCTGAATAAAAACTGTTACTGTGAGAACAGGCTGCATACTTGTAATACTCTGGTTCTTCTTCAAGCAGTGTTTTGTTCATATATTCAGGAGGAAGAGAATATCACCCCTTCAGCAAATCTTTCTGCTCAAGGGCAGTTCCCATACAAGGGGATGTTACAGCCAGTCAGGATGCATTCATTGGTGCAAGTGGAGAATGATCTGAGAATTTTAGAACTCATACCATATTTCTTTAGCTGAATAAGGTAGAAGACGCTCTACTATGCCTTTTTTATCAAACACCCAGTGTGTTCAGTTATCACACACCCAGTGTGTTTGTCAATGATGTGTACACTGAGAAAGGTAAAGGTCCATTTAGTGCAAAGTTGTTTACCAGGCATCACTGGGTTAGGGAGTTAGCATCTTCTCTGTACACCGCCGCATTATCATTGGAGAACAGGCCCACTACTGCTAATCCATCAGCAAATTTAATGATGAATTTGGAGTTGTATGTGGCTGTGCAATCATGAGTGTACAGGTAATACAAGAGAGGACGGAGCACCTTAGAATTAGGATCTACACACATCTATGAAGACAGGTTGCATCGATCTTCTCACTGGGGTCAGTGAGGAGATGATCCTATATATTCTCAACACCTAGCAACAACCAAACAGAAAGTTCAGTATCTAGCTAGACAAAGAACTGTTCAGAACTAGAGAATGTAGCATTATCTCAAGCTAAGAAGGTACTGTGGTGTTGAATGCTGAGCTGTAATCCACAACCATCAATCTCGAATTTGCAAAGTGGGCCCTTTGACATTCCTGGCCTCCCAGGGGTTTACTCAAGTGCTTCAGGTGCTAACATCATCTGGTCTCATAAACTGGGGGTGCTCTCCCATCAGGAAAGTGAGGTTTGCCTCAAAGCAAAGTTGCTTCATTCCAGTGGAATCTAGACAGTAGTGTTTGCCAACTGGTTTTCCCCTTAAAGGATGTTTGTCTATGTTTAGCCACTACCACATGCTTCTTGTGCCTGTGGCAATAAACTGAAGTTGTATCTTAGTCTAGTACTCATGTTTGGCTGATTTTATAATTTTATGGTTGGGCATAGCTAGCTTTTTATTCTGGATCAGTTAGGGTTTTGATTACTGCATGAATTTTGCTGTTGAGCCAGTGATTTTTGGGGTAAATTTGGATTGTTCTGGTGGGTAAAACAAAATTTATGCACTTATGTATATGCCCAGTGATTAAGTCTGCTTACAGCCCAGTGTTGTTATCCAAGTCTACCCACAACATCTTCCAGTATGCACAATTTTCTTCTTTGGTTTGAGCATTTTAGCATTTAGAGCTATATTTATTTTGGAGATTGGGCATATTTGGTTCATAATTTACTTTTAAGTATTTCGATATACTGAAATTTGAAAAGCCAAGATTTTCTTGTTATCTAAATGCATGTATTTTCTTGTTGTCTTGCTATTTTCTTGTTATGCTAACCACTACACCACAGACAATACTGTGAAATGCTATGTCAAGTGTGAAATTTTTTAGCTAAAACAAATTAACATTTCAAGAACATTGTGAAAAGCAGATAAAAATCCAACTAATAAATGTACTGAAAATGTAAAAAAATATAATGTCATATATACCTGTGCACTAAATAAGATATTTACTGGACATTGAGAGTGGCTTATTTAGCACAAAGCAGCTTTTCAGAAATATATAAATTCCTATTATAAACTTTAAACTTATGAATCTATAAATTTATCCATAAATATAGTATATATCCCTAATGAACAGCCAGTGGCAATGGTGGAAATGAAAAACTCCCTGAGACAGCATGAGGAAGTAACCTTGAGAGGAACCAGACTCAAAAGGGAACCTCATTTGGGTGACACTGGATAGTGCCATTAGAATTATATAATAATATATATATAACTTATATAACTGTGTGTTATATGGTTCAAAAAAGTACAATTGTGTAGCATAAAATGGACTATAGTTTTAACATGAAGTTTATTTATGCTGACGTTATCAACTGATTCACTAATGGTGTTAATTGTTAATTGAATTAATTGCCTTAAGAATAGAGGGCAAGACTGTTCATGGCACTGGAAGTCCTAAAGCTATCGTGACAATTGTAGGCCTAAGCTATTGTCAAAAGCAGTCCAATTGCCAGTTGGACTGAAAGAAATTTATCTGTAGATCAAGCCATTTTCATAAACATAAAACATAAACTTGATTATTACAGTGCCACCTTGAGGTCTATGTGTGTCATTTCAAAACGTCTAAGCAGGGGATGAAATGTCCAGCCTGCCTGCCAGTATTGATATTGCTAGGCCTTACGGTTTTTGCTGCATGCACACTTTTATTGGATAAGAAAAAAATTAATAAGAGCAAAAACAATAAGAGGAACAAAACTAATAGGGTTCCAGCAATTTTGCAAGCAAATGGAGACCTTGAGGACCATGAATGCATATTGAAGAATTTATTTTTACTAATTAACTAATTACTAATTAATTTACTAATTCATGACTGTAAACCGCATTGGCAAAAGCAGGTCCTTTGAAGTTGAAATTCAAAGCAGGTCCATGCCTTAAGAATCAAGATCTCCAGACTACTATTTGTATTCGCGTATACAAAATTCCATGGAATTTAAGACAAAAGATAAATATACTTTGAATGAGTATTTAGTCACAGACTGATTCCACCATCACACATAATATATATAAAATGTATATACTCACACATTTTTATTTTACATGTGCAATTCATAATTAAATGCTTTATTTATTGTTATACATTATGCATTGTATAGTGTGTGCAGTATGTGTGAGTATATTTATCTTTGTATTTATTAAAATATTTTTATATGCACACCATTGGGGTTTGTTACCCACTATGCCACGGAAGACATCGTAGCAATTTTTACCTAAATATTAATAGTTCAAGGACGCTGAAATAAAAGTATGAATAATAAAAGTAATGTATGATAAGTTTTAATGAAAATCTAACAATTATAATGTCATGCACTTGTATACTAAATAAAATGCTGATTGGACATTCAGAGTGACTTATTTAACCCACTTGCAAATCTTTAAATTGCAAAATTCCTTAACAATTTAAGATCAGTCTGAAGATGATCCTGAACCTTGATGATTACTTGATTTGGCCAAGATTTGAATGCACTTCCAGTTTAGTGGCTTTGCCGTTGAATATGGTCTCAGAACAGGAAATAGCAATATGTTCTGACCACATAATGCTCAGGTTATTAGTCCAAAGACATGAAAAGTAATAACTAAAAACACATTTTTCCTTATTATCGGGTCTCCGAGTTGTCAAATAGGGTAATCGTTGCTAGACTAACTTAGTCTTGATTCATTTCACAAAGTTAACTGTACTTAGACTACAGGTAGGGCATAAGCAGGAATGGAGAGTAATTAAGTATATTTACTTGAGTACTGTACATAAGTAAATTTTTTGAGTATCAGACCTCTACTTGAGTATTATTTTAATTTTAACTTTTTAAACTGATGGCTTTTACTTCACTATGTTTGAAAGACAAATATTGTACTTTTGACTTCACCACATTTCTATGAAGGTTCCTATTACTCATTAGTTTGAAGCATAGCTTTGATGTCACTGGATGAATTTTCTTTTCTTTTCTAAAATTCAATAGGCCACATGAAGACAATGTGGTTCAACACAGGAGAAAACCAATCACAGTAAACTGCTCAGGGTTGTAATGATGGCTATAGCAGGTAAAAATGATGATTATCAGAGCACCCATGGCCATATCTGAAGTCCATATTTGAGATTTCTGAAATGAAGAAAAATTTGTATTGCATGCTCTGTTTACTGTGCACAGATTTCATCACTGCATACAAAAATTTGCTGTTCAACCTGAGAAAGCATGTCAAGATATGTAAAACTGTGTTTAATTCCATATAAACATTTCAAACAAAGATGTCTGTCCTTGTAGTAATAGCAATTTTTATGCTATGGGTGATCACATGCTATCTATAAAGAATCTATACTTTGAAGTATTTGGGTTTTGCAGCCCGGCCTTCATCTCGTTGGATTGTCTGAGCACTCTGCCCATCAGAAGGAGGGATAATAATTGACCTGAGTTGCCCTCGCTGCAGTATTTACTCGGAGGGGTGGAGTGCCTGCTTCTCTCTGATGGTGAGGCTGCATAGCTGCAGGCATCACAGTGTCCCCCCTTAGCTCCAGCTCCTCTGAGTAATGACAAGAAAGGATATCCACATTTGTGTGGTTTGCCCTGGGCCAATGCAGGACCTTGAAGGAGAAGGCCTGCAGCGTGAGGAATCAGTGCATGATCTTTCTGTTTGCGTCCTATTTGTGGACCAACCACTGGAGAGGTGCATGGTCGGTGACGAGTGTGAAGGGCTGTCCCACCAGATAGCCAGAAGTTCCTTGATGGCCCACTTGATGGCAAGGGCTTCCTGCTCGATGGTTGCATAGTGTTGCTCGGCCTAGTGTTGAACTTCCTGCTGATGTAGATGATCAGATACTCCTCTTCATTAAACTCTTGTGCCAGTACTGCGCCAATACCTGTTTCTGATGCGTCAGTCTGCACCAGGAAATTTCAGTCGAAGTCTGGGTTCCTGAGTACCGGCTCGTTGGTTGATGGCTGAACACTATCTTCAGCCCTTGGAATGCAGTCCCGGCCTCTGGACTCCAGTGAACGTTCTACAGCTCCCCATTCCTGGTGAGATCTGAGAGGGGGCTGCTAAGGAGGAGAAGTTAGGCACAAAGCATCGGTAATCCTGGTGTTTTATCAGCCCTCTGCTGATTCTGTAGCCCAGGTACTGTGCCTCCGTCAGACCCCGATGTCATTTTTGGGTCTTAACTATGAGCCTGGCCTTCCACATCGTCTTCCCAGGTGGACGAGTGGATGACAACGCCATCAAGGTACGTGGCGGAAAAGCTCTGGTGGGGCTGAGGATAACATCTATGAGCCGCTGGAACATCGCTGGAGCTCTGTGGAGGCCGAAAGGGAGAACCCGCTACCGCCAGTGTCCAGTGGGGGAGCCGAACACTGTCTTTGGCTTGGATTATGGCAATAGTGGGACTTGCCAGTACCCTTTTGTGAAGTCCAGGGTTGAAATAAACTGGGCTCTCCATAGCTGCTCGACCAGCTTATCCACCCAATGCATGGTGTAGCCATCAAACTCCTCAAGACCTCGTTGAACTTGTGGAAATCATTGGATGGTCCCATCTGGCTTGGGCACCACAACTATGGGGCTGGACCAGGGACTGGCAGATTCTTTGATTATGCCATCTTGGAGCATTTATGCTACTTCCGCCTAGATTGCTTATAGGGGAGGAGCAGGTCCCAATTTTGGCCCTCCTCTTCAATGACCTGGTGTAAGATGCACTTCAGCGTTTGATTAAAATGTTCCACCAGGCTGTCCGTTTGGGGGTGATACACTGATGTATGCAGATGGTGTACCTGCAGCAGCTGAAATAGATCCTTCATTAGCTTGGAGATGAATGGAGTGCCTTGATCCATCAGGATGTCCTTAGGAATTCCCACACTGCTGAAGAGCAGGGTTAACTCCCAAGCGATGTTGGCCGAAGTGGCCTTACGAAGAGGGAGAGCCTCAGGATATTGCGTGGCATAATCCAATATGATGAGGATGTACTCGTGGCCCCAGGCAGACTTTGGCACCGGCCCTACCAGGTCCATACCCACCCGCCTGAAGGGGACCCTGATGACAGGTAGTGGGATGAGTGGGGCAGGCCCCGGTTTGTAGTGGGAGGTCTGCTGGCACACAGTGCATTGCTGACAGAATTGCTGGACCTCCACAACCATCCCCAGCCAGTGAAACCGGTCCCATGCCTTCTCCAGTGTGCTTCAGGGTCTCAGATGTCTGCCCAGTGGGCAGGTGCATGACAGCTTGGGTTTTTGTCCTCAGGACAACCAACAGGTCACACGGTTCCCCATGGTGCTGACAGTGATAGTAGTGATAGTAGTCTGTTGTTAATATGTCATATGTTAATATTGAAGTATGTCACCAGTCAGGGATGCTGAGGACCATGGGTGTCGGTCTCCTGTAGCACCTGGCCCCAACAGTACCTTAGCCACTTGTTCTCCTTCTGTTCCTTCCCAAAGTTCCCCTTGCAGGCTACCTGTGGACTCACACACACGAGAGGCTTAATACTGAAGGGGGACTCACCTTCTGAACCTTGCTCGTCAGTGCCGGTCTCCTCTTCAGCTTGGAGGGCAGCAGTAGACACTGTTCTGGACCTCTGGCAGGCTGGTCCATTGTTCCTCCAATGGGTTCTCTCCCGATGGTGCTTTTCCTCTTGCAGCAGGTCCTGAAGACCAGACCAATCTCTGACTATAAGGAGAGTTCCAATTAGATCTGCAGTCACTGGCCACTCACCTTGATGGTGCACCAGGTGGATCTCTGCAGCTGTGACCTCTCACACATCTGCATGCACACAGGTGACCCGGAGTTGGCCCATGGGGCAAGAGGTCACCAGCGGCACGGAAGGCCACACTAGGGTGATGGCGCCACCCATGTCCAACAGGGCTGAGATGAGTTGTCCTTCCAACAGCAGATGGGGGTGGTGGGGGCAAGGCTACCGCTCCAGAGCCCCCTAAAGTGGCCAAGAAAGATGCAATCGCTCCAATGGCTGAGAAAGTAGGAAACCACTCCAAAGCCCCTTCCAGTGGCCAAAAGGAAGGTCTTCATACTAGAGTGTACTCCTGGCTTCGAAGATGACATTGTCACAAGAACAGTTCATGTTAAGGCTACAAGAACAATTCAAGCCACATAGACAGTTCCACTTCAGGCCACAGAGCCTGTTCCTGTCCCAGCTACAGAACCTGTTCCAGTTCAAGCCACAGAGCCTGTTCATGTTCAAACCAAAGTGTCACTTTACAGCCAGCAATAGAGTCTATTCCAGTCACAGTCATAAAGCCTGCCCAAGTCACAATCACAGAGGCCATTCAATTCTCAGAGCCCATTTCAGCTACAGAGACAGACAAAGAGCCTATATTAGTCACAGAGCATGTTCTAGTTGCAACGACTTCTCTAGTCACAGGGCTCACTCCAGTTCTGGTCCAAGAGACCAAGCCAGCTCCTGTCTTCATGGCTTCAGAGACTGCCCCTGCTGCAGAGTCCATTCCAGTCAGTCAGCCAGCCCCTGTTGCATCACCTCTTATAGCTGCAGCCACCAAGGTCTCTAAGCAAGTTCCAGTCCCAGTCTCAGAGCCTGCACCAGTTTCTGTCATGGTCACAGAGCCTGCTCCTGCTCCTGTTCCAGTCGCAGTCATGGAGCATTCTTATGTTACAGACGCAGTCACAGAGCCGGCTCCTGTTCCATTCGCAGTCACGGAGCCCGCTTCTTTGGACTCTAAAGACATCATGTAATGACTAAAAAAATTGTTTTCCTTATTATAGCATCCCAGAGAGATCAAATAGGGTAAGTGTTGGTGGACTCACTCAGGCCAAAGTCTTGAGTCATTTCACCAAGTTTGGTGAAGCTACATAAAAGCATTACTGAGAGAAATAGTCTCACTTCCTGCCTGGCAGCTTTGCCATCAAATATGATTGCAGAACAGGAAATGACATCCAATGACATGTATCCATCCCCAGAATCTAAATAGGCATGAATTAATATAACAATAATGATTTAAAACAAAAATGTCTAATGACAAAACAGTAAGAAAAGTTTAAAAAAACAGTAAATAAAGTTTTTTTTATTTATTATAGCACTCCTGAGTGGTAAACTACTAGTTCGCAAAAGTAGGTTTTTCAAGAAATTCAAAATGGTGTAAACTCCAGTATGGCGGCAGTGGGTGCATTCAAAGAGCTAAGGATTCAGGGAAAAGGTTAGAAAAGCAGAGGTGAGCAGAAAAAAGGAAAAGAAAAGACAGGTTAAATAGGAAGTGATACAAGAAGATTGTTCGATGATGATGATGATGACGGAGAAATAAGAAAGTGAAAATTCCTAGGCCCTAGGTATGAACAGAGAAAATTCCCCAAGTGTGTTGTTTTTTTAGGGACAGTTAGAAGCACAAGGTGAAATGCTCATAGAAATTGTAGGAATGTGGTGTTCATTAGGAATTTAGGTAGCCTCATCTAGCACATGGGAGGGGGGAATTGTACTGAAATAACATCAAGTAGAGGGTATTCCTGAGCATGTCCCATCCCCAGGAGATTTAGATAAGGTACCCTCCAAAAATTGGGATCTTGATGGAGTACGCTGGAATGGTAGTACTGGACATCTGAGCGGTTTCACCATTAAATATGATTGCAGAACAGGTAATGGCAACATGTGTAGATGTTGCCATGTCTACAAAATATTTGTGCTTCCTCATAAGGAGATCCCAATTCCATGTACCAATTTAGTTTTGATCCATCAAAGCATTACTGAGATGTGACTTTGTGTTTTGATGCTTTGATGAGCTATAACCCTCTGACCCTGAGATTGCTATCTCACTGATTTTAGGAGCAAGAAGATCATAGGTTTAGGCACTGGCTACGGGTGAATGAAAAAGTGTGTGTGTGAGACAGTGCTTGAGTAGTTTAAAATAATACAGTGTGAATGAAGGCGTAGCAGTGTATTAGGTTTAGGAAACCAGAAGAGGCTCATAGAGAGGGTAAGAATACACATGTATGTCTGTTGAGTATATGTGCCTATAAAAAGCAGAAGTAAAAGTTGAAATGATACACTTGTGTGTGTGTGTATATATATATATATATATATAATGCTTCTAAGTTAGTATATGAATGGAATCACCGTATTAACCTGAATAATAAGCTTAACACCTGAAATCAAACCTAGGTTCGGCTCAAGGAAGAGAACTGGCACAACTAGTATTTGAATAAAAAAAAAAGAGTTACAACGTTTATTTAACACCCAAAAGATATTATGAATCACAAATAGGAAACAGTATAACACACAATATATCTTAGTGTCAGTCAGTATATAAAAAAAATAAGTCAAGTCAGTAAACTCAATGTTCAAGTTCAGTTTCACCGTATATCCCACTTGTAAAAAAAACAGAAGAAAAGAGATGTTCCTTGTACGTACTTTGTGTTGTTGAATAAAGGAAAAGTAAAAGAAGCAAGGCCTTGTTAATCACTACCCGGGCAGTGTGTAGGTGATGTTGGAGATCTCATAAGAAAAATAAACTCTTATCTGTATCCCAAGGAAATGTGTCCAGAATGCATACAGGTCAACGGCTGGCAGGTTCATGGGCATTGGCTACAGTCACACTCCTTAACAGAATCGCTGGCTGATATAAACTCACTCTCAGTGACAAAAAAACAAAAAAAAAAACAATCTGCACACAGCAGCACAAAATATACCATTAGTGCTGTACAGGATTTAACACTTAACACTTTAAGTATAATCACTTTAACCTCAAATGTCATTACTCAGTCTAAATCACGGACCTTAGCGATGTGCAACGTAGTACCAGTTAAAAAAAAGACTAAGAACACCGTCAGTAGTAATACAAGTGAGCAGTGAAAAGTGCTACATTCGCAGAGTTAAACATGCCTCATCTTTACAGTAATTAAACCATTAGCTACTAAATTCGTGTATATCACATGAGGTTACATTCACATCATCTTTACAATGGTTCTAAGCCTTCTGAATCAGTAGTATAGTATAGTATAGTATAGTATAGTATAGTATAGTATAGTATAG
>JAQQZR010000489.1:0-14363 GCA_030068235.1 Notoglanidium macrostoma | reverse complement strand
AGATGCTGGGATTGGCTCCAGCTTCCCCGCGACCCAGACGGATAAAGCGCTATAGATAATGGATGGATGGATGGAATATTGCTATGTTATACCTTTTCAACCCCTATATAATATTGCTGTTTGTAAAAGCTTCTGCTAGTTTTTATGGTCTAAAGTGGAGCTAAAATATAATTAAGCCTTAGGTAATACTATAATGATCCTTAATTAGCTTCAACTGTAATTCATATATATAAACCCCACCCATGAAGGTGTTGATGGTGTGTTGCAATCACCGGTAAGACTAAGGAGCTTTCATAAAATCTGAGAGAAATTATTTCATTGCACCTGAAGGGCATCGGGTATTAAAAGATATCCTAAAATGTAACATTCCTCTTTAACAAGAGGTGCGACTGGGAGCATTATAAGGAAGTTTAAAACTTATGGCACATCTGCAAACCGGCCTGGCCAAGGGAGAAAGCCCAAAATTTCATCAAGAGCCATTAACAGCTTAGTCAGGACAACTAAGAATACAACCCTTGATACTGCAAAACACTTAAAGGATGACCTGATGAAGGCTGGGACAAGTGCTTCATCAGTAACAACCATAAGGGCTGGAATATACTTGATGCTCAGAACGCTTCCATGCATGCATCATGGCTGCCACACGTTCCCAGCGCTCTTTCGATGCATCCTCTAAGCACGTCATCAGAAATGAATGCGATGCATGTGTGAGTTGCAGTACCAGCAAAAATTCAGATGCCATTATGTTCACGTTTTCATATATGACATCTTCCCTTAACTCACAACACAGCGAAACCAGACGTTGTTTTCTCACAGTAATGATTTCTTGCAATGCCATAAGGTGGAATCATCAAAGTACACACGCAAGTATAGTCAGTACACTGCTTGCATAACGGCAGCATCCGCAAGCGCACGAGTCGCATAGCGTCGAGTATATCCCGGCCCTAAGACGAGCACCGAATAAACAAGGACTTCATGGCTGCACTCCAAGATGCGATCCTCTCTTGCACTCCACTTCACAACGAACATTTAAGGTTGACTACGCTATGCCAGGAGAAATTTGAATAGGCCTGCAGTGTTTGGGGAAACAGTTCTATGAACTGATGAAACTAAATTGTAAAATAAGTCAAGCATGGAGGTGGGTCATTGGATGTGGGGATGTTTTTCTGCTGCAGGAACTGGCCATCTTGACCATGTAACTGGCATCATGGATTCCCAGAAATACCAGGCAATTTTAAAGAGGAACAATGATGCCTTCTGTTCAGAAATTGAATCTTGGTGATCACTGTACTTTCCAGCAAGACCATGATCCCAAACACACCTCAAAGTCAACTAAAGCTTGGTTGAGAAATTGATCCGGGAATGTCCTAGAGGAGCCTTCTCAGTCCCCAGATTTAAATCCCATCGAAAATCTTTTGTGGGATTTAAAGAAGGCAGTTGCAGCACGGAGAGGTGTAAGAAGCTAATCAACACATACTGAAAACAGTTATAAGAAGTTATTAATGCTAAAGGATGCTGCACAAAGTACTGAAGCTGGGGGTTGAATAAGAGTGCACATGCACATTTATGTTAAAAAGAGTTATATTTTAAATTGTATCTCAAACCTAAGACAATTTATGTCCTCAAAATAACCCTAAAATGCGTCAATAAATATTTTTTGTTGTTTAATAAGGCTTTTTGTCATATATTTTCATTAACCTTGATTCATATCATTATAATAGCTTTTGAAGTGAGGGGATTGAATATTTCTAATTGCAACTATACATGCATTTCCTATAATAATTACTGAATATGTATTTCATGTTTTAAAATTAATTAAAGCATAACACTACCATATCCATTTATTTAACCTCTGTAGGGGGTTAAAGAATTTTCCAAAAACAGAAAACTTTCTACAAGTAGGCCTGCTGATACTGATAAGTTGAATATCCAAAAGTTGATATTTCTATTTGACATGCTCTCTAAAATGTCATTCTTGCAGTATTTTTGTCCTTTTTTTATTTTTTTTTATGTCTTCCACCATCTCCTGCATTTTAAATATAGCAACACGATCACCTGTACATGAAGAAGACGAAACTCAGTCACTGATCACATCAGCATCAATGATCACAGCAGTATCCCATCAACACCACCACCGTCCCATGGTCAGGACATGGATACACCACTCACTGCCTTCAGCAACAGCATCATCACATCAAAATGTTGTTACTTCTTGCAACTGAATTACAAGGCAATAGGTGTCTCACGCAACAGTCACAGATGTACCCTGGGTGTTACAGATACAGCCGGATATAGATGGAAACCTTCATCTCTTGCTAGCTATTTTTGTCAGTATTGACTCTTGGGAGAAAAGTTTTTCAACTTCATAACTGATAAAATCTTAACTGAGTTCAAACACGTGCTTTCAGGGACCAATCTAATTTCCATTCAACACAATGTCCGAAGTTCTTAGGACCTGGAGGACATAGTGGTCTACATATATAGAGCATTATTACCACAGTGTAAAACAAGCCTCGTTTCCTCATTGTGCTTTTTTTGCAATGCCTATGGATTTTTTTAATTAAACAAATTGAATTTATACTTAGTTGAATAAAGTTTGAATTCTAGTGATATAAAATAAAAGGTTCAACAGAAAGAGAAAGATGATTTTATTGTTTTTATTTAATTTACCTATATTAGGTTATATTTTATATAACTCTGTTAACTCATAGGGGCTGTTTAATGTATTTTCTATTTCCATAAACCTATCAAAAATAATCTGAAAATGTATTTCTTAAAAATGCTTTTTTGTGAATTTCTAGTTCTTTATAATGTGGTCAGGGTAATAAAACAGCAATAAAGTGTTAAAAAACTGCCAGGAGGGCCCCTTGGATGTTCCTGCCTTGGGCTCTCCATAGTCCCTAGAGTCACCTCTGGGTTGTAAAGGTGTTGTTGCACCTTCCTTATCACATCTCTGGTGTGCACTGACCATGCAAGACCCTTAGTTGATGTAGACACCAAGGAACTGAAAGGTGCTGAGCCTCATTACTGCAGCTCCATTTATTGTGAGGGTGTGGGTGTTTTCACATTTGCTGTAGTCCAGGATCAGTTTGTTTGTCTTGTTAATGTTTAGGGAGAGTTCATTTTCCTGGTACTGTGGGAGGGGTTCTGGCCTCTGCTCTGTAGGCCTTCTTGTTATTGTTAAGAGATCAAACCTATGACTTGAGTGAAAGTGCTGCAGTAGTAATAATTCCCTTGTGTTAAAGTACTTCCAAGAAAATTTAAGAAATAAGAGTAAATAAGTTGTCTGGTGAGAAACCACTCAAGTAATTACTTATTACAAATTATTTCTTCATATGTCTACAACTGACACAACTAATTCAATTCTATACTTCTTATATTTTATATAAACTTTTTGAATAACCTTTAAACAACCATCAGCTAATAGTGAAATGATGAACTTAATTTCTTCAGTAGGTCTCTATTACTTGAATTTTAGTGGGTATTACACTACTTTTAGGCAACATTCACTCGGCCATGCTGAAGTGACACAGATCTGGTCTTTTCAGGGCTGTGTGGACACAGAAATGTGGTCTTTTCAAATCAGATTTGAGCCACTTTCATATGTGGTCCTAAATCCAATACGTATCCGATTTGTGGCTATACGACATGAATGAGAAGCTCAGATCGGAATTCATGTGACTTTTTGCCTGTACACATGCACTGTTGTCATCAGCCACCACAGTGTTCCAGCTATTTGTGTTACCCATCGAGATATGCTACTTAGCAGTTACGTGTTAGGTTCAAAGTTCAAATTTTAGGATTAACTTTAAGATTTAAGTTTTAGGGTTAAAGTTTGGGTTAGATTAAGGTCTATGACTAAAATTGAGTTTATTCTCTTCTACTGGTAGCATTTATTCATGCTGTGGTAGCTACTGAAAACAGTTATAAGAAGTTATTAATGCTAAAGGATGCTGCACAAAGTACTGAAGCTGGGGGTTGAATAAGAGTGCACATGCACATTTATGTTAAAAAGAGTTATATTTTAAATTGTATCTCAAACCTAAGACAATTTATTGTCTTTTTCTGTTAAGGTAGCAGAAATCGTTAGAACGCTGGCAGCCCAGCACAGAATTCTCTGTGGATCTGTTGGCCCAATACACACATTGGTTGGTCATGAGTATTGACTATTGACAATTGATAATTAGCAGGGTACAATGCATAGAAGAGTAATGTTAGCTGGCGATGTAGGGGTTTCAGTAGCTTGCTAGGTTCATTGTGTTAATTCATGCGTGTTCCTAGCTACATGGTTAGCTATCTAGCAAAGATACCGCTTATACATTATCCTGTGTGTTACAGGCTGTAGCAGTGCTTAGATACAGTATATTTAGCACAGCTCATCACAGATTTATAACAGACAATCACTACCAAACATCAAAGTAACAGCTTTAGTTTAACACAAATCTTTCATGCTGGAAAACCTTAAAAAATCTCGCTAGTCTAGCTTACTCAACAAGGCAGTGGCTTACCTGTGTATATTTCCACAAGCTGTATGTTGAGGTGCAAAATGCTGTAAAATCTTCACAGATTTGGCTTGCGTAATTCATAAATCATTATCCTGCTGTTTCCATTGAGGCATTTAAAACTGAAGATACCTGGTAAATTAAGCCAGAGATGCTCATCTGTCTCCACTGTCACTAAGCATTTGGTGCCAAGTGTAGACTTGGCAAATTGCTTTATTTTGATCGGCTCTCAAAATTTAATTATGCAGGGAAAAAAAATCAGGAAAAAGTTAAAGGACTATCGTTTAATTATATTTGTAGTATATTCAAACACTTTAATTAGATTACATGTAGTTAATTTCCATCTTTGCCATCAGTAAAATACCAGTATACAAAGTAGGGCCTAAGAACTGTTTTTTTTTCCCTCATCCAATCAAACTATTGACCTGTTGGCAATTCCAGCCATTTATTCATGACTCTCAGACATTACCAAATAATATGCTTTAAGATGAATAACTGATAATTACATTTCTCCACATTCAAGAGCCCTTTGAATATTTTGATTAATATTTCTGTAAAAGAGGTATGCATGAACACCCATGAAATCTTGCGTGACACTACTGTCTATATAAATTTTTACTAAGAACACATTATACCTTTCTGTCATTCCTATGATGTTTTCTAACCACACTAGAAAAAAGAATGGAGATATCATACCTCTTAGCACCTATTAGCCTTCTTTCTGCCAAAAAGAAAAATTTTGAATTTGATAATCTGGAACAGGTCACTTTGTAATCTGGGACACTTGCATTAGGCTTAAAATCATCTTACTTCATGCATGCCAAGCTCAATAACACCAACTGTTTTTTTTTTTTTAACATTATGAAAAATATGACAAAAACAGAACGCTGAATAAGAATAAATATATTATTTATAGAAATTTTAAAATATTACGTGACTGAATAACTATGTATGCAACATCAGGAAGTCCGTAAATTAATATTACCGTCATTTAAAGACCTTGAAAGATTGTCCCAGATTACCCAAAGCATGCTGTCCCACATTCTCAATCATATTTGATAAAGTGGGACAAAAAAACCTAAAACACTTTAATGCATATATTGTTGCTTGAATATATCACAAACATAATTTGCTAACAATTAGGAACACTGTCTTATTTATGATAGATTGATATCCTTAACATGTATCTCTGACAGGGTCATGCAATTCCCAGGGGGAGCTTCAGATTGACCTTTGCCCTGCCCCTTTCTGTGACAACACCCCTATGTTATTTCAGTCACATCACATCCTTGCTAAGCCTATAGTAAAAGTCCTGTTGTCTAGATTTTGTTAGAACAGGAAATAAAAAGACTGGAGCTTAGGTGTTCCACATTACCCAATGTCCCAGATTACCTAAATTCACCCAACTGTTTATAATGACTGACTGACATAATTGAATTGATTAAAGCTTGACCTGTTTATCATTTTAAACACAGGTTAATTAAGTTAGCTTATCACAATTCAACATATGCAAGAGCCAGCAGTGAGAAGCAGGAACACACACACACACACACATACACACACACTCACACACCTACACACACACACACACACGCACAAACACACACACACACACACACACAAACACACAGACACACACACACACTCACTCACACACACACACACACACACATACACACACACATACAGTCTAAATAAATGAAAAACAAAAATAATTCAAACAGAAGGATTTTTACATCGCTACAGGCATCGCTAATAATTTAGTTTACTTTTTAGTTCATTAATTGTTATTTTTGTTTATTGATTGTAGACAATAGATCATTGCTTAGTCATCTGAAGGCACATGTTGCCTTACTCAGTAAAACCTTTAATTAATTTAGTAGCTGCCATTTGTTAGGTTAGCTAATGGCTTGGATAAGACCAGTTTGCATGGATGGAATAATATATGTATTGCACTGTACTGTTTTCTTTATTTTTAGTGCTTAAAAGACATTTCATGTGTTAAAGTAATGACGGACTGTTGTTTCACTTTACTTATTTGAGTGTTTCTTGATATAAAATGAATTACTACATTTGTGCAATAGAGCTATTTACTGTATACCAACACCACCCCGACACAACACAACTGATGATCTCAGACACATTAAGAAGGCAAGAAATTCCACTAATTAACATTTGACAAACAAATGAAAAGAAATGAAATGAAATGAAAAGCATTCCAGGTGACTACCCCATGAAGCCGCTTATGATAATGCCAATAGTGTGCAAAGCTGTCATCAAGGTAAACGCTGGTTACTTTGAAGAAACTGAATTATGAAACATATTATGTTTTTTAAACACTTTTTTGTTTACCGCATAATTCCATATATGTTCCATGTGTCATTTCATAGTTGGATGTCTTCAGTATTGTTCTAGAAAATAGTAAAAAAAAAAGAAAATCCTATGAATAAGAGATGAGTGAATGAGTAGGTGTGTTCAAACCATTATATTACAGACGTCCCACCTCTCCCAGAAGTTCTGTGAGATTCAAATTGATTTCTGTGAGTCTTAAATTGATAGTGGTTCCCTGACGCCTGCAAATTATATACAATATCCTGGAAATTTGTTTTTTAGAGCAAGAGTGCGCATGAGACAGAGCAAAGGTCCCTGAGCTTATCTAGAATCTAGAGAGCAGGCGAGCGGGTGACTGACCAACGTAATGAGAGAGGAACAGAGAGAGAGCATCTTGATTGGTCTCCCTGTTTCTGTTAAGTAGATCTATCAGTTTTCTCTGTTGGAGGGCCTTACAGTCGACCTGTCTCTCTGATCGTTCAGTTTAGAATATTGTCCGGCATCGCCATGGCAGACTGCCCGAAATAAAAATAAAAAGAGATATAAAATGCATTTCACTTCAGATTATACGAAGGTGTACCCCTACCTCTACAGTAAGGAGTAAAAGTGACTGTTTGCAACAGTGATTTCAGCTCCCTGAAATGCACTTTTGCAGGGTGGGATGTCTGATATTAAACCCTCTTAAAACAATAGCCTTTTTTGGGGAATATGCTAATTTTTGCAAATCTGGACCCACCGGTGGGTATGTAGGGTTTACGTACTGTAAGTGATTAAAAAAACATAAACAACAATGTCTGAATACTTATTTTCCTTCACTGTATATTTGGAAACCAATAAGAATATACAGCATATATTTGTCTCTGTATGCACTGAAAGCCATGACTATGCATGTCTTGTCCATACCTCCTAGTCATCTATGTTCACACAATTGCCCTGACTGCATATGAGGGATATAGTGCAATGTCACTAGCAGGGGTAGAAATGCCAGCACTGTTAGCATAGTCTATGTATTCTGCATCTGACTGTTCCTCAAACTCAGCTACATCCTACAAGTGATGCGCATCATCCTGCTGGCACCATTGTTTTTGTTTGAAGCTGCCCATGATCTTTTATATATATATATATATATATATATAATAATATATTATATACAATATAGTTGGTTCTAATTTAAACTAGTATCCCAGTAGAGCACATGTCCAGGCATATACCAAGCATTGCTCCATGTCATAAGGTCATATGGTAATTTTTTGTCATGCAAGCTTCATATCTGACATCACACACAGCATTTTTTGTTTTATCCTGCAGAATAACTATCCTGTAACTATCACTGCCCCTATATCTTCTACACCTGCTCGTTCTTAATATCCTGGTACTCAAGTCTCATGGTTTATCTAACTTCTCTTTTTGACCTAGTCTATCTGTTGAGATAAGCTTTGGATTTGCATATTCACTGATGATACCAAAAGCTTCAATGAAAAGATTTTGCAATTATGTCCAATCACCCACAGCTCCCACGTGTCTAAAAGCCCATCTTCCTTACAGAAGAACAGTCTGAGCCCATTTGTGAATCACATTTCCATTGTGTGATTGTTTTTCACTAGGAAATATGGCACTGTGCCCAGGGCAGCGTGTTCTCTTTGTAAACTACTATATTCAAATTTGACTCTTGGATAAAATGAGAAGAAGGGGATTATATATTTTCACTTTTGGAATTATCAGGGTTTTCATTTATTTATTTATTTACTTACTTATTTGTTTATAATTCTTTTTATTTTTACAGTCTGTTTCAATTTTCTGTTTACTGAAAACGTGTGATTAGTGGATTAGGCCCAGCACAATCTGTGTCAGTCAGTGCTGAGTCAAATGTTGCGAACTCTTCCTTATGCTTAAAGAAATGGCTTGGCACTTGTCTCTTTACTATATTATCAGAAATTAATTTCGCAAAGTGACTCACAGAAAGCCACAAATTATCTCCCTTCAGGGAAGCACTTACTGTGTATCAGAGCTCGGACCGACCGCCTCAGAGACAGTTTCTACCCTCAGGCGGTTAGATTACTGAACAGCGGCACTTAAATTAATGCATTTGCTGTGGATTGTTGTATGGATGCTTATATTAATGTCTTGTTTTTATTACATGCTGCTATGGTTTTTAGGTTGTCTTATTTGAATTGTATTATTTATTGTAATATTTATTTGATAGATTCTATGGGCTGAGAGAGAGTCAGGGCAAAATGTATTTAATTTTATTGTACATTGTACCCTTAAATGCACATGATAATAAACAATAGACTTAAAAAAGCTTAATCGATCTGCATATTCCACTAATGTAAATTTCATTGATTCATCAATTCATTAATTGTCAACTATCTTATATACACTCACAATCCATTTTAATAGGAACACTTGTACATTTATGCAGTTATCCAGTCAGCTAATCACGTAGCAGCAGCACAATACATAAAATCATGCAGATTCAGAATCAGAGAATCAGAATCAGAAAACTTTATTGATCCCGCAGGAAATTGCTAGACCCGGTCGCTGTCGCTAGCTGCGTTAGCATTAGCAGCGTGCGGCAAGCCCAAACAAAGAGCAGTAAACAAAAGAAGCGCAGAAATAACTCTCTCTACCCGCATGTTTAGAGCGGGCACGGATTATTACTACTAAATAAACTGTAATAACGGTTAAAAATAAAAGCAGAAAGTTTAAAAACACTAAAATACTAAGACGAGACACGGAGCAGTCACCACATGCTGCAGCAGGCTCGCGCCTGTGCAATAGACTTTTTTTCAGCTCAAGAGCTTCAGTTAATATTCACATCAAACATCAGAATGGTGATCACAGTGGCTTTGACCATGGCAGGGTTGCTGTTACTAACCACTCATATGACCACCAGAAAAACCAAATCCAGTCTTTAACTATCCACTTTTCCATTTTAACTATCCAACTTATTCGATTCAAGTAGTTGCCTTTACAAGGAATGCAGTCCTACATATGCCGCAGTGTTTGTAATTAACAGGATAAAGGCTATTATTCTATAATTCATTAAATTATGAATGATAATATGCTGTAACCGCATACAGTATAAGGATCACTGACACACTAACACTGTGTTTATCTCTGCAGGTATGAAGTGAGGGAAATTACCAGGGTGAACACATGTTTGTCTGAGACAAATTGTTAATTAGGTGTAAACTCATTAGAGGGAATGTGTGTGTGTGTGTGTGTGTGTGCGTGTGTGTGTGTGTGTGTGTGTGTTTGTGTGTGTGTAAAGGTGGAGGTGTGTGAAAAAAAGAAGGGTCATTTTCCGAGAAACACAGTTTGGAAGCTGCTAATTATCTGTGCCGTGCCATGTCCATTCCTGTCATGATTAAAGTGCTAGGTTAATCAAGCAAATACCTGTGATTATAGCCTTGCAGGGCTGAGCTTTAAGGGACATGTATAGAAAATTAAGCACTGACTTGACACCAAAATGTTGTTGATTTTTCAGACATTTTCTATCTGAAAGAAGACAGACCTCTGAGTATAGAAGCTATTTTTCTGCACCAGTATACAAGAGTCATTTGTTCAATTTTGTTGCCATTTGTATTATTGAGATTTATTCATTTGTTGATCAGGTAAATTATTGCCCTTTTTATACCATTTTTATAACTTACATTTTTACACCATTGGATGGCAATTTTACCATTAGCACCTTTAATGGGAATGTACAAGTTAATATACACCAGCTAGCCGATGTGTAATAAAGCGAGTGTGGCTTCTTCAGGATCTATTTCCACTTGGGAGCAAAACTAAACAGAAAATTTGGTCCTATTGGGTTCAAAATGTCACTCAATATTAATATCTTGTTCAGAGAACTATAGAGTAATATTACACTCAAGGTTGTGCTGTTGTACTGAATATCAGCACAGCTGTGATTGGCTATGGCTTCGTGCCTGTGACTCAATCACATCCAAGTACAAAAGCACTCCCTCTCGTGTGATATTGTTTAATTGTTACACAGATATAATAGTATAATTATAGACAGTACAAATTCTTAAATTTATGTAAGGTGAGTAAGTAAAGTACAAGAAAGAAATTTGCCTCAAATCACACACTGATTTCAGTTACTGATGGTAAATTATTTCACTTTTCACCAATGAACCAAGGACCATAGAAAAACATTAGCTAAATTTAAACCAACAACAGTTTTTTTCATCTCTTCACTTTAGTTAGCATGCTAATAAGTGTAATGATGTAAACTAGCTGAATTCTAATAGCAAGCTGTCACACTGAATACTGTCTTGAGAAATATAAAGTGTACATAAAAACAGATAGATTACAAATAGGTCTCATTCATGCTTAAACTTTAGATTTGTTAGGAATGTATAAACCCACCTTATAAACTTTAGAGAAATGTAGCGACGGTGTTTGAAAATGTAGTTTGAAAGTACAGAAAAGAGGTCAGGAAAAGTCAAAGGTTTTGGGTGAAGTAAACCCAGACTTAAGTACAGTAAGATACTTCTGTCCTCTGCTGATAGACCAACTTTTTAATTGTACCTCATAAAACTTGGACTTGAATTTCTGTTGCCTACATTCGGATTTTCTTATTTGCAAGTTTCAACATTAGCTTAAAAAACATGTGGGTGGAAACTCTGCATATGATCGCAGTGATTAGTTTTTTGCATTGTTTTTTGGAGTTCCTCATCATTTAAACAGGTTTGTGACCTGAAGAAAAGGTGACTGGTTTCCTAAATGGTGTGCAGGACTGTAGAACATGAAAAGCTAATCTAAAAGGAAAGCTGTAAACTCTATCACTTTATTTATTTGCACATTGATGCTAGGAATAGTGTGCGGGCTGACAGCTGGAGCGGTGCAGCTTAGTTATGTGTCCACTGGCCCCTTTAGGCTATACTAAATCAGTATTTCTGCATTAGTTCAATGTGGCACGATGGACTGATAAGAAAGATGGGGCAGGTTTATTAGGTGATATTGGTATCTTTGGTGTGATTTTCTTTTTTTAAATAGAGATGAGTGAAAATCCAAGCGACCAAAAAGAAGTCCTTTCTTCTAAGAGCTGCTGTTATGTCACTTCCATATGGCCACTGCCGCCCACTACTCCATCACGCCTCACACTCGCTCTGCTAGAGGCCAAGTCACACTGAAAGCGTTTCTTACTGCCGGGTCTCATGTGTGTCTCACACAACAGATACATTTCTATTTTAATCAGTGTTTCAATGCACAAGCTGATCGTGTTAAGGAAGGCATTTCTTACTGTATGTTGTACAGTGCAAACTATAATTAAAATCATATTCTCCAACAGTGGCATAATTGTGCTGTTTGTAGCTGCAAAGTAAAGTGTTTGTACAATATTTGTTTGTGTAGTAGTGATGTTATTTTTATTGCACAGACAAGGAGATCCAGAATAAGCACAAATATGCTGCTTGGGTATTCTGCAACTTTCTCATTTAACATTTTTTAAATGAACTGCATTTCTCTACTTTCATATTTCATTGACCCATATTGAACATATAAGCAAAACTTTCTGATAAAAGTAAACCATGCTGTGGTATGAAGTGATTACAATATAAAGGAATTTATCATCCTGTGCAACTTCTAGATAACACAAATTAACTACATGAGTCATCTGTCTCTCCTTGGTGAATTGTATCAGTTAGGATGACAATCTATACTTCTGATTCTCAACATTTTTAATAACTATGCTGAGTCTAGAGCCAAATTGATGGCCAAATTGATTTCTGTATGTCCTGTATTCATCACTGAGGCGCCAACATTTTTGCCGTCCATGTTTTAGTTTTTAATTTGTGGTTTGCTTACCTGACTTTACATGACATTTAATCACTAACATTTGGTAATTTCCTGAGGTGATACAGAAAAAAAGTTTCTTTTGGTTTGTTTTTTTTTTGTATTTATCTAGCCTCAACCAGTAAATATTACAAAGGTCATTTTAAAATTTCAACTAATTATTAATTTAAGAAAGGAAATAAATCAGTGCAACTGTCAATGAAAATCTCGACAATAATATTAGGTGACAATTTTTTATTTCATGATATAATTATAAGGACAACGTAAATGAAAAAATATTTGATAGAAATGATGGAGAAATCTCTGTTCATTGTGTTCATTCATAGAAATTCCGATTAAAATTAAAACTGTTTTCTAAATCTTGATTTAATCAAAACAAAACAACAAAAAGACTAAAATGTGACCAGAATGTAACTACAGTTTTCAGTTTTCAGAGCCCCATTGGTTCAAGTTCCTAAAAGACACCCTGGACTCACATTAATGTCAATAGCCTTGCACCTACCCATATAGACATTGGCCCTTTTCCTGTGGGTGTAAAAGGCCATGTCTGATTGGAACACAGAGTCAAGGGGCAGGTTTTATATCGGCTGAGCTAACCCTCTCTCAGAGGAAAGAATCTCGTGAGGAAATCCTTCAGAAACGAGGGGTGCCACTCCACCAGAAATGTGGTATGAAATCACACTGCAAGGCTATCTCACAAACAAAATGGCCATACAAAGAAAGCATGAAATGTTTATGAGCAATCAGACAGGGGGAGATGGAGCACCTGGGGTTATGGGAATTAGTGACAGGTAGAAAGCCAGAGATTTTCTCCAAGCTGATTTGGCAGGTCACCTTAATCATACATTCAACTTGAGCATTTATTTTTATCCTGTTATACATAACATTATACATTATACATGGTCTGCCTAGTAGATAAGATGATTAGGTGAAGACTAACTACTTAGAGACATGTTTGGGGCAGAGTTTGCTAAAAACAGAGGTTTGTCTTAGTTACACATGAAAAAAATAAGAATATAAAAATACAATGTAATCACAATATGCAAAGCTGAAATTTATGTGGTGGAATGTAAATATGCTAAAAAAAAAAAAAAAACAACAACTATGAAATGACATTCAGGGGCAGATAAATGCGTAAATATAACACAGGCCATTAATTAAATAATTCTTTTTTCACATAGAAGGCAATATTCATTCATCCATCCATCCATCCATCCATCCATTATCATACTGCTTATCCATCGGGGTCACAGGTGAGCTAGAGCCTATCCCAGCTCTATTCTCATAAATATGGAGAACTTTTGATCATTTTTACTGCATTACAGGCAGCAGGACAAATTCAATAAATCTCCATTCTTCTATATGTAGAACACAAAATGTATAAGCAAACAGTTTTGTATTAGTGGCTGAGAAATAGAATATCACTGAAGTATAAGATATAATGCAACAGTGACACCATGGTGGAGATAGTGTCTGATCTCTGCTAAGGAGCATAAAAGCTGCTGTGAATGTGATGAATGTGTGGTTTGCAACCTCTCTCATATAATGCCTTGTATAAGAGCTTGAGCTGAAACTACAGAGGATAGTGAGAACAGCTGAAAAGATCATCGGAGTCTCTCTTCCCTCCATCACTGACATTCACCAGACGCGCTGCATCCGCAAAGCCACTAGCATTGTGGACGACCCCACACACCCCTCACACACACTTTTTAACCTCCTGCCATC
>JAQQZR010000488.1:0-14366 GCA_030068235.1 Notoglanidium macrostoma | reverse complement strand
TGTGTGTGTGTGTGTGTGTGTGTGTGTGTGTGTGTGTGTGTGTGTGTGTGTGTGTGTGTGTGTGTGTGTGAACATATCCAATAGTGCAGAACATATACACGTCAGTGTATCTCCATACCTGAGCTCGGCTCATGAGGACACCATGTGGTTCAGCTAGGTAAAAACAGGCAAACCCTAATTGCTATTTTCCAGCAGTGAGGAAAACAAGCAGCCACAGCGCCTTTGACTGCGCATGACATTAATGCAATGGCACTTCAGTGGATTTCCCTTAAAAACCTGGATCAGTTACACAGATTTGACATTCCCAAAAATATTGTGGCCCTCAAGTGTACAAGAGGTAAGTGGATAATGACCACAGCCAAGAATGTCTGGCTGCATTGACTGTTTTCAATCTAATCACAATTATGTTTCGTTAATTAACTAAATGAACATATTATAACAATAGAAACAAGAAAGGCGTGCTAATTTATACCAATCAGGCCAACGACAGGGTTCTCCAACCCAGGACGGTTATAACCTGTGTTAGGGTTCCATCTGGTGTACAAAATGAGTATCTGCTTTTAGACAACCACATCATTAAAAAATAAATAAATAAATGTTTAGAAAACAGAAAACATTAGTAAACAACACTGGACAATTACTTTCTTTTTCAAGGAATTTACCTTCCACTTTTTTTAATTAGCATTTTATTTGATCTGTTTCTTACCTGATTAATACAGAAAAGTGTTTTCAGTTGGCTCCTGTATTGCCATAGCAACCAGTAAACACGCTCACATTCACACCTATGGGCAATTTAGAGTAGCCAGTTGACCTAATTTGCATGTCTTTGGACTGTAGAAGGAAACCGGAGCACCCCGGAGGAAACCCATGCATGCACGGGGATTGCCCATATGAATGCGAGTGTGTGTGGCTGTTGCATAAAAGCGGTATAGATAATGGATGGATGGATATTGAAACCTGAGTATTGCTTACATATCAAAGTTTTAAAATTTTTGTTTTCAAGTGTCATTTTAACTGAAATTAGGTTTCATTACTGCTGCATACACTCTTAGGTAAATGCAACACTATTCGTCCATTCATTATCTATACTGCTTATCCGTTTAGGGTGGTGAGAAAGCTGGAGCCAATGCTAGCTGACATTGGGTGAGAGGCTGGGTTCAGCCTGGGCAGGTCACCAATTTATTGCAGGGCTAACACAGAGATGAGCAATCATTCACTCTCACGTTTACACCTATAGGCAATTTAGAGTAGAGAGTTGACCTAATCTGCATGTCCTTTGGGCTGTAGGAGGAAACCAGAGCACCCAGAGGAAACCCACGTAGACATGTGGAGAACATGCAAACTCCACACAGAAAGACCCTAATCAGCTGACAGGTTCAAGCTCAGAAACCTCTTGCTTTGAGGTGACAGTGCTAGCCACTGCACCACTGTGCCGCCCATCGTTCGTTATAGACAATTACATTTTTTGAGCAGACGGATTCCTAAACAAATCTGTAGCTTATAAATAAGCACTAAATGAGTGCTTTTCACCATAGTCTATACACAGTATATGACCTGCCATGGGGACAAATTTTCTAAAAGACAGAAATAATTTAATGAAGATTATTAAAATGATTGTAATCAAAATAACATTAACAGATACACTGCAAGAAGAAAACGAAGGTAAGCCATCTTAACCAAATTTATCAAATATAAGCCCTAAAAATAAAAAATATAAAATTCTATAATTATTTAAAAGAAAACAAAAAACGAATAAGTGAGAACATGGTGCGTTATTGCAGATGCACAGCGTGTTGACATAAGTATCATTTCCTGTAAACGCGCAACGCTGTCGGTTTGTATTGCCGGAAGTTCACTGCGGGATGCGGGAGGCGTGGCTTATCAAAGTGAAAGTAACTCCTTGGGATTTTTTGTTCAGGTGCTTTTCGCGTTCGGTTTAATTCGCTTTAGTATAAAAACACATTTTAAACGATTGTAGATTGCCAGAAGGACCACTAGGTTACAGGATCCACTCACATTAAAGTAAGTTAACATTTTTCTTGATTTTAGTCGAAATGACTTTGATGAAGATACCTTTTCCTTATCTTATGTGTTTTTTCTTCCTGGCCTCTTTTACAGAAAATGATTGGTAAAAAAGGTAAGATCGACATTTTTGTTGTACTGAAACTTTGTTAAATAGTAAAACTGCATGTTGTCTGTTTAAAACCTGTTTAATATTTGGCATTTAATCATAAAGGTCATTCTTAAAATCATGTGACTTTCTGACCAGCAACTGTTAATTTTTAAATGATGTTTCACTCAGTGATACATTTTGATTAAAGTTTTGTTTGATGTCAACAAGATCTCAAAGCAACAAATATTTTATTTTTTCAGATATTCTATTAAAAACTTTTTAACGGTAATATTAAATATTCCAGTAGAACCTTTTTACAGAAACCTACGACTGCAGTGACACGTCTAAATGATCCATTAGGGGTTAAAACAACAACAACAACCCACAGTGAAACTCTAATGGTGCTGGTGTACATGGTCTCCCATTCTTCTGAACTTCGACCCTTGAAGCATGTTTTATCATTATAAAATATTAAACAATTTAAAAATAGGTAACACCTATGACAAAAAATACTTTAATACTTTAAAAAGTATTTAGACTATTTTATTTTGTTAATTTACCAGACCGGGCCTCATACTTTTCCTTCGGCGTACGGCTTTAAAATGAAAAGGAATATTTTTTTAAACATCCGCAAAAGCTGTTAAAACTGGCTTGTAGTACAAAATATATTTTCAGCTGGCAATTTTTCAGTTGGCAGTTTTTGTGGGAAAAATGTACACAATAATAAAGAGGCAAACAATTGAATAAATTAATTTTTTATTCTTATTATTTATAGTTTAAATTTTTAAACTATGTCATGACCAGTAATTTAAGGGTCAGTTTTTTCGCTATATTCCGAGAATGACTCTTAAAGAATGAAACACCTTTTCAAATAATACTACTGTTAATACCGTTATGTTCTGCAGCTCATAAATTGTTAACCAGCTGAATCGATTCTCAGCTGTAATTCAGCACAAATGCATCCTGTTGCTGCACTGCATGATGGGACTTTGAGTCCAGTGTTTGCAGTGTTTCTGCACCACCCTGGAATTCTCAATAACATGATAATAAATGTCACCGTGATACGGTAACTGATTAAAGACGCCCTTGTTCTTTTATTTGTATGAGTTATTATTGAAATATGATTATCAATAGAGCTTTTTAAATTTTCTCGCTTATATACGACGAATAATATACGCATATATCAGGGGTTTTCTTTTAATACTGCTTTGATGTTGAACATAATGCATCGTGTGTACTCTATGTAATCTATTGTTTTGCGTTTCTCTGAAGTAGTGAAATGCTATGAAGACTTTCCTGAAAATCTACGAGCGCCTTGTGAAGCGTTTGGACAAGGACTGAAAAAACAAAGGAAATCTATGAAGAAGACGTCACTGAAGGAGTGTAAAGTGATTCTGTATTACTTCCCCATTGTGTCACGAGCTGCAACTGATATCGAAGCTGCACTGCAAAAACTTAACGGCATGGACGGCTTGGACGGTTTGTTATAATAGCATTGTTCATTTGATGCCGTTTCTAAATTATGTGTTTGTTTGTTTTTTTGAGAAGTATTTACACGTTCTGTATAATTATTTACAGACAAATACGTTGCACTAGTGGTGCTCCATCACACATTTGACCCGGAGAGCATTGTACCAGACAGCAGCAGAGTTGTGAACAGAGGCAAGACTATCACTGTTGACTGCCTGTTCCATGAGGATAAAGGACTGCTCAAGTGCCGCAAGAATTATGAAGCGAACAAAAGTGTCGCCGATTGGCTCTATGACGTGGTATATTCGATTATTTTTCATTACGCACCATACATATACACGTTTCCAAGCTGAGGTCCAGTGTAATAAGCTCTGTCTTCTAACATGTCCTCTAGTTCAATAGTTTATTAGTGATTTTGATATGAATACTATATTCGTATAACATTTTTTAAGTTCCTTTGGTTATCCCTCTGGGAAGAGTGAGAACATTTATTATTCAATAATACTTAATACTTTAATAATCAAGTATTGTATTAACATGCATCATATTTTGCTCCACAGAAACACAATAAAAATCAGCAGTCTGGGAAAGGTAAGTAATACAACCTGAATTAAATGTCATTTACCTAATTCATATATAATAATGTTGCTGCCATGTAAATACCCTTGCCTTAAAAAATGATCACACTCTTAATTAATTCAGTTAATCGGAGCGTGTGGACGTTAGCTACCTAAATAAAGGACGCCTGAGTATGTATTTACTTTATATTCACACAATTCGCGTTTTGCTGTAAAATTACAGCTTTTTAATAGCATGTGATTGAATGTCGCATCTTATATAATATCGCATGCTATTATGTAACAAAGAAACACATCTGTTCGTTTTACGCTGGTGTACTTTGTGGACCTTGCGCTGTGCACTTTCTGTGCTTGGTAAGATGATAAGATGCATTTTTTTGTTTTATTCGTTTTA
Source organism: Notoglanidium macrostoma (assembly GCA_030068235.1). Taxonomy (NCBI): domain Eukaryota; kingdom Metazoa; phylum Chordata; class Actinopteri; order Siluriformes; family Auchenoglanididae; genus Notoglanidium; species Notoglanidium macrostoma. The sequence goes on along the minus strand of JAQQZR010000488.1, from coordinate 9,811 downwards.
AGAAAACGAGGAAAAAAAGAGTTTGGTGATGGAACGACTGTTCGCAGATATTATAACATAAGTTATACATTAAATGTTACTATAAACACATAAAATGTGACGCGTTACAAGTAACAAATGTAACGATTGGCTGTGATATAAGAGCAATAAAGACTTGCTTGTAAAGGAGAAAAATGAATTGCATGTTGGTAAGAGTAACTCCATGTGGGAGTGCTTCACGCCACGCTCCTGCTGCCGCTGTAAATATCCGACTTTTCAAGCTTACTGTAGCATCATATTAACACGCATTATGTTTTTACTTCACAGCAAACAGACAGAAAAAGGAAAAGGGAAAAAGTAAGCTATAAATTCATACAAACAGCAAAATTTCTGCTGCACTAAAACCTACAGCTTTTGAAGTGTTCTGATTTAAAAAAAAAAAAAAAAAAGGACATTTATATACATATAAATGTTGAATAACTGCACACATTATTTTAATTATAATGAATATCATTACATTAATATTGTTATTTTAATCATAATTATTTTAAATGAAGCATATATATATATTTTTTTTTATTTTATTTTTTTTTTAAGATATTTATTCTGTGTGTTTCTTGTTTTCTTATAGAAAAGGCAAAGACGGCAACTGGACAGAGGATTTGAATGACGGGTGGCTGCTGCAACAGAATAGCTTTATGCTGCATGGAAAATAGAATTAGTAACTGTAAAATGTAAACTCTGATTACTGTATATATCGTAGTCATTCAAAGATGTTCGCTTTACATTAGCATGCGTTGATTCTCATGATTTATGTCTTTTTTTTTAGTATGCAGAGAGTATTTCATAATTAGCCTGAACTCTTCTTTTTTAAATTTTTTTATTACCTACTGAATTTCAACAGTCTTAGCACATTTCTAATGTATTCTGCCTTTCAGTATTGTCCTTTATCTATTTCAATATTAATGCAAGAAACAATACAAACACTGGGCCTTACTTCATTTCAAAACTATTTTCAACAGTATATAGTGGGTTACGTAAATGACCGTGTTTTATTGCTACCTTTGTGCTGTTAAATTTCTGCAGCTGAACGGTGGAAAGATTTCTTTTTTTATAACAATCTGCATTTCTTTTTGTCATATGAACTGACAGAGCGGGAGAGAGAGAGAGACAGAAGACAGGCTCATAAGGGAACAGCAACGTTTATAGATGATGTAATGTTACAACATGAATTTATTCCTCAGATGTGGAGAGATGGATAAAAAGTACAATGGTTTGTTCTTTAATCAATATTCAAATTGCTATGGTATATCAGGAAAAAACACTTGCACCTACTGGAAAATAATCGTCGTCAGGGTGGTAATGAACTACATACGTACGCCACCTCAAAGTTGATTATTTTTACTACAACCGCATTGCAAAACATGTTTTCGTTCGTAGGTATCCGATCAGTAAGCACTGAGAGTTTTTTCAGTGACCTTAATATCTGTATGATTATAAATTATAATGTGTGCAAAATGTGTGCATACACACAAATAATGTCAGTGTTTTAATGAGTACTTGGATGAGAAAAGTTAAATCTGTAAATCTGGCACCCAGTATTGCATAAATATAAATAAACATGTATTGAATACTATTAGAATAAACTGTGATTCATTTCTGATTAACAAAATGATTTAACACATTTAATTAATTTTCCTTTTCGGTCTGAGTAAAGTGCTTACCATTCCCCTCATTGTGGAGACACATTGGCATGATGTCTTTGAGCAGATGTTTGTGCCCATGCAGCACTGGCCAAATATTGGACAAAGCTGCAATCATTGGTACAGTTGACGAAGATACCAGCTTAGTTTCATCCAGCTTAGTTTGCTGATGGGGAAAGTGACTTGCACTTTGTAGTGTCTCATCACTAGATGGCACTATTGATTAGTTGCACTTATTAGATAGCACTGGTACTTCCAGTCTGACCTGCTGTCTGATTAGCAGATGGCGTGACTAGGCGTGGTGTAACAGAGTGAAAGCACTGCAGTGTTTCTGGCTGCTTTTGTGCTCTCAAAAGTTCATCCACCACAGACAGAGCTACAATTTTGTTTCTGGAGTTGAATACTTTGCACTGGTAAGTCCTTATTTTAGACAAGATTATTATTGAGTATATAGTAATGATAAGGATAAATATAGTTTTCTCTGCTGCAATTCTCTCATCCCAGATAATGGAGATTGTGAAAAAAATAAAAAATGAAAAAGGTGAGTAAATTAGTTTATCATTAGACATTCTTTGTAGGACCTCATTTCATTGTTGTGAACGAATAGCTTGTAATGACTCAACACACTACAATAAGCCTATCCTATGTTTCATTTTTTGTTTCCATAAAAATAGTTAAATGCTTCGAAGTTGTTCCTAAAACTGTAACAAAGCCTTGTGAACAGTTTACAAGAGCACTTCAAAATCAAAGGCGATCAATGAAGATGACTAAAAAGAACAAGTATAAAGCCGTTCTGTTTTATTGTCCCATTGTGTCACGGGCTGGAACTGATATTGAAGCGGCACTGCAAATAGTCTCCAATGATTATAAAGGTATGCTTTTTTTTTCTTTAATAGATTATTATCGTATCCAAATCATGTTCTTATTTTACTGAGAAACAATGGGATTTTTTTAATTACTGTAAATATTTACAGGCAAACCTGTTGCTTTAGTGGTGCTCCATCACACATTTGACCCAGAGAGCATTGTACCAGAAAGCAGTAGGGTTGTAAATAGAGAAAATCAGGAGAATCTTGACAAGCCTCTTGTGGTTGATTGCCTCTTCCATGAGGACAAGGGGCTGCTGGAATGCAGTAAGAATGATAAAGCTGTAGAAACGGTTGCAGACTGGCTGAAGCTTGTGGTATGTTCTATTATTATTCATTATAAACTGTTACGTTTCCAATTAGACGTCCAGTTTAATACGTCTTAATTTGCTCAGTACTGTCGAAATATAAATATAGGCTACTACTTTTCTTCATTCTAGACACCTGTGCGCGACCGAGGCGCAACCTGATAAAAATATTTCAACTTTTTTGAACGACGCAAGCGCACCGCGTCCCACGTAAACAGGAAACAACCAATCAGTTTGTTTCATGATTTTCACTAATCAGTCATGACCCGCTCATGTCCAGTCTGTAGTTTTCACCAAAATGAAAGGAAAAGCTCGTCGCTGTGCAGTTCTCTTTCGCCGAATTTGGCAAAGAGAACATGTTAAGTTCCTTTCAAAATTAAAATGTCAAATATTTCTAATTTTATATAATTGACAGTTTTATAAACGTTCAACATTTTCGATACTTTCGGTTTTTAGATACTATAATATTTTTATTTAGATTTGTGTGTGTGTGTGTGTGTGTGTGTGTGTGTGTGTGTGTGTGTGTGTGTGTGTGTGTGTGAAGTATTTTAATATTTTATAAGTTAGGATGCAAGGACACTTGCTTTTTATGTTTCTGCATCAGTCTTTTTTGTGGAGAACATGTTTACAGGATTGAGCTTTGCTAAAAGAAAAGGGTTTGTGTTTGCTATGAATAATAACAAGCATTATATACATCATATTAACATACATCATGTTTTGATCCACAGAAAAAAAACCAATGGCAACCAGGCCGAAGTAAGTCAGTGCCATATTAATGTGCATCATACTTAATTTCCCTGAACAGAACATGGACAATATATAAGAAAAAATTCAATCGTCTTTATAAAAAATATATAATTCATCTGCCTCTAACAGCTACAGCATTTAAAAGCCACAGCTATTAATGTCACAGAGAGAAGACAGTAAACACATCTATGGGAGTGTATCATGAATTCATACTACTGTATTTATATTGCAGGCAATGTTCTTGGAAACTCTATATGATCAAACTTTATAAATGTATGGTTTAATAAATACAGTCGCATCCACAAAACGGAACATTCCTCCTTTTTATGTAAATGTTTGCTTTAAAATTTCTGGCCTGTCATCGATTAACATCATCTGAAAAACTCCAGCCAATGAAGGAAGAGGGGACAAAAAGCAATTCTTGAAATTGCTACATGAGGCTTGAAGTCAAAAACAGCATTGATGTATTCTATCTATTCAGATTATCTTTATATCATGACTATATATCGAGAATCACACATGTAATACGATGATTGTTTATGTACAATGTATATTTTTTGTCTCTACATATATTGGGTTCACACATGTTCTCTTTGCAAAATGCTTTAGCATGGATTGATTATTATCTGAGTTTTGTTTATGTGAATTACAGGAATATTACATGACTTAATGATATTGAAGAATGAATTATTAAAGCAATCTAAGAAATTGCATACCTTTTTTTTTATATAGATTATGGTTTCATTTATAAATAATCATGCTTTAGATTGTGATAATGTGACAGTCATGCTAAAATTTTCTGGACATGGAGCAAATATGCTTTCGGATAACAAATCAACACAGAATATTTCTATATGCTACACTTTAAGCTATTAGAAAACACCTTTTATATACTACCGAAGGGCCTTGTAACTCTTGAAAATCCCCCAGATAGGCTGATTATCAGTGGTAATAAATCTAATACAGATGCTGCATCCAGGTTTATTGATTTTTTTTTCTTTATAAAACCTCTGTTCGTGGATCTACTTTCATACATTCTGGGCAGTACACAAATGATGAAGAAAAGACCAGAAATTCTAAATATGAACGACTGTTTAACTCTTATTTGCACCCCAGTTCATCAGAAAGTCATGGATTACAACTTGAAGTTCCTGCACACTCCGATCAACTCAAAAATGTACAGTTTATGCACAGTGTTCAGTTGCATTGTGTTCACAATAATTTCCAGGGGTGCCAATAATAGCAGCACATGTGTTTTTGTTTTTGAAATGATTATTTCTTGATAAGGGATTTGCTTTTCTCTAAATAAATGTTTTTTCAATTAAAGGTTGGATTTTTTTTCTCATTTTTTTTTGTGTGAGATGAAGCTACTTCACCAAAACGTGTTTTTTCCTAACCCTTTTACTAATCTTTATAAGAAGTGCAAATAATTGTGAAGGGCAATGGAGTGATAGTGGATAACGCACTTCTTTCCATCTATATTCTGTTCTGTTTTGGGGTTTCTACCTGTTTCGAGAGTCCCTAGTGTCCACTAGGTCACTTGTAATGATTGTGACACAAGTGAGGCTATTTAATCATTGCCTGCTTTCACCATTGTTTGACATCTTTGCTGAAGCTGTCATGCACTGGTGGAAATTATACATGTTTTCATCCCTCAAAATACCGGCTTTTTAACTGCAAGCAGTCCACGTGAGTGTACTGAACTACAAGTAAAAATGGTGTTAAAAGTACGAAAGTAAAACTTCAAAATTCTTCTCAAAGCTACTCAGAGTATTAGTTACTTTTTAACATTTGATGTTTAACACATTATCAATAGTAGGCATTCAGTCGAAAGGGCAGGTCCATGAAGAAAATATTTACTTTTAACAAAGCCCATTTCTCTGATAAAGAATAAAAGGAATGAATAGATCAAGCTAAGGCAATTTGTTTCTAAACAAAAATAAAGATAAAAGTATATTCAAAATGTTTTTGAGCCTACATAGAACACATATAATTAGTATAAACTTCTCCCAATCTACTGCAAACTAACATCCAGACATGGGCCTAATGGGAGTGTCAAAATATTTGGACATGCTAATATATCTTGCACAATTCACTTTCTGAACCTTTTGTTGAGTTTGAGCAGGAGCTGGTTTTTCAAGTTAGCAGAGTCTATCCAGGCTGGTTTGGATGTGAAGTGTTCAGCTCCGTGTTGTCTGTGGTACAAGCTAGATAACCATCAAACTCAACTGTACTTTGTGCTATCTGGGGGCTGGTCTGGTGCAGAAATCATCATCAGATTATGCTCTTTGTGATTGTTCTCTCTCAAGCTCTGTTGTATCAAGATATTGATATTTGTTACGAGCCTGTGTATTATGAATGGTATTGTGTTGCAAGGCAGTGTTATTTGTCCTCCCCGCCTGCGGGTGGTGCTGTTTATTGCTGTTTTGCCGATTGGATGGAAGACTGAAAAAGGCACAATTTTTTTTGAGAATGACGGGGCTTCGCCTTTCTTCTCCCATCTCCCAACCTGACCATGCTGTGCAGAGTGAATGTAGTGTTCAGGATAGAATTTTGCTTAGAAGTGAACTATGTAATGTTAATGCTGATTTTATGCTGGAGTTGTTCTAGTTCCTTGTGGAACTGACTTCTCATTGATAAAATTCATTGCAGTCTGGGTAATTGTAGGGGTGAGAAGCCGTTTTCTTTCCTGTACCTTTTCCCCTTGTTTTTGTTAGGAAGTTAGGTAAGTGACCTGTATTGGGTTTTGTTTTCTTTTAGGGTGGAGGTAATCCTAGTTTGTTTTGTTTATTATTTTGGCTGTGCCCACCCTGGCGTTTGTTTACCCTGGACTTTTGGAATAAATTAATCTCTTGGACTGCAAGTTTGGAGTAATGGTCATTCTTGAGAGTGGGAGAAACAAAGTGGATGCCATATTATGCTATCCTAGGCTGGGGCATAACAATATTCCAGACCAGAATCTTCATCCAGAATCTTCACCAAATCAATGCAATCAATTCAGGTCAAGAGCGTCTGGGTCTGCTTCATCTTCATCTACCTCAGCATCATTCTGGGCCCCAAACACATGGAAAGCGTGAATGTAGTTGGATCCACTTGGACCTTACAGCTTTACCTCTAAATTTGTATGAATAACAGACGTCATTAATGACACCAACAAGCATGGCAAATGTGCAAGTCCTCTCAATCTTTTGCAAGCTATTGTTGCAGATCTTCTTTCAGGGACTTTTCCTTTATTTGAGGCATGTGACCCCGAAGTAACGTTTCTGATGAGCTGACCAGCAATCAGTGGTGGTAGCAACACATTTGACGTTACGCAATTCTGCAATCATAGTCTACTTCACGTCTCATCAGCAGCTTCACAGATTCTACTACGCATGGTAGGTATGGAGATGACTTTGGATTGAGATTACAATGTGATAACTAATTCTTTGATAGCTGGCTGTTCTACCTCTACAATGTGGTCTGATGTAATTGATGCTGTCTGATGACATTGATATCACGGTACTGGTCAATCTTCAATAGATGTTTCCTCTGTAAAGATAAATATCATCTCGGTGCATTACCTCAACAAATCATAACTATTAACACCAAATAAAAACTGAGTAAAGGCATTCAAGCAAAGTAATTATTTAAATGACAAATTATTTAGCTCATTGGTCACCTCTCTAAATCTCTGCCTGCTGCAGAATCTTTTTTGTCCATATTGGACGGTTTTCATTGGCCTGTTGATAGCCTTATTATCCATAAAAACACAGATGAAAATGTAGATATAATTCAGTGAGATTTGGGCTGGTGATGCCAGGATAAATTGTAGGCCTGCTCAGTAACAAATTCTGATTTTACAAGTAGTGCAATGCATACTTAAGTAAGAGTCAAATTACATACCTGAACCCATATTAATACTCATTAAAATTACAAGCACAGCTACAGGAGTATTTGCAATTTGTTACTTCGACTCCTAATAAAGAATAACCACATAAACGAGAGTATACCAAACAGGTGGATACGATAACATATTTCATATTCATATTTCAAGCTGTAGCTTTTCTTGTTTTCCTCTGTACTGTTTCACATTCCAGGTATCAAGGTTAAAACTGAACTGAAACTATCTACCAGTATCTTAAAAACACTGTTCTCTTCAGTGTTTACAGTATGCACCCCGACTGGATTGTAGGCTTGCATAATAATTACAGTGCATCCCTTCTTAATCAGTCTATGTTGAAAGAAGTTTAGATAATTAATAATTGTTTGACAAATCCGTGACAGAAATAGAGATCAACTAAAAGAAACATACATACTGAATGTCTTTGAATGTGAAATGTGGAGGAACCTGTCAGAGCGAGAGAAGGAAGGAAGGGGTGAAGCTCTGGAGCTCTGAATTGGGAGGAACGGAGCATGGGGAGGGGAATAAGTATGAATGTGAAAGTGAAAGGACTGGAATATTAGTTCATCTGAAACCGCACATGTTTTTATGAGGAATATCAAAGGTAGGAAGAAAGGAGGCAAACTTGTGTTAAATAGTACACGTAAACATACTAAATCATGAAATCATGTTTTAGATAGATGTTATATAGAATACATTTGTATGTGTATGTTTATAATGAAACTCTCTCTCTCTTTCTCCCTCGCTCTCTCTCTCTCTTCTGAATGTATTGTAATATTTAAGATGGCATCTGGACGCAGTGGAAGCGGCAGTAAGTCAAGCATACAGATGTTTGAAGACCGTCATTTCCCAACATACAATGGCAAAATTTAAAAGCCATATTTTGGCCATAGTATTATAATGATTTTATGTTGGTTATATGAGTTCATCATGTCTAAAAATCGGTTTATGCTAAAGTATACTGGATGAGTGCTTTTTCCTTTGTTGAGCATATTCATTGTCCTGATCAGTCCAGGTGTGTTATGTAACTGCTACCAACAACAACTATGACTTTTTTTTTTATCTGAAGCAGGTAATATTTAGACTATAAGCAAGTCTAAATATTATCCTTATGATAGCTTCTGGAATGTGGAATATGAGTAATGTTTACAGTAACTCTACCCTGACAGCACATGCTAGTTCTCCTACTGCATCAACACTAATTTAGTAGGCAGTTAAATACTACAAGCTAGTTTGTGACACAAATGTTAGTTTAATTTGAGCTACATAGAGCCTGTCCTTTACGTATGATGTAGCTAACAACACAACATAAATTGACACATATTGAGTTCACTTGTACATATGTGACCTTGTGAGATAAAAATGATTGCAGTTGCAATTAAAATTGTTTGTACCATTTTTAATTAATCATCATTTAAATTCAAAGCATGTAAACCAAGATCTGGGAAGCTTAAAATAGCAAACTGATAAAACATAAAAGGCCAAAATGATGAACGGACAAAATTTACATAAATCATTAAAAACAATTGTTGATCTGATCAAAAATATGAAGCGGTATTTAGGTTTAACCCCTTAATATACCAGTGTATGATCTCTGAAATTATATAGCAATAATTTCTTTATTTTAACTTAGTTTTATCTAAAATGGTTTAATCTGTTGTGTTTCACAGATATGTTGACACAGGTAAGAAAATAAATCTACATTATCCACTCTGATTGTAAGAATGATCTAGGGTTACGTCATGTGTAACATAAGGGCAGTGGGTGAAATTATATGCTGTTTTCCATGCAAATTTCCTTGCAAATGGGAAAAGCTTACTTAAAAATTTTTTATTTTCCACCACCCAACATCTTTTCCAATACTTCTGGGCAAAATCTGACTGTATTGCAGAAATAAAGATGCTTACTGTGATGACTAAAAGACAACAAACCCCCAGCTCAACTTCATTAGAAACTCTCTCAACTCCTACATGTGCATTTTCCTACATATACAATCACACAGATCACAGCAAGTAATCACAGAAATTTTCTCTACACTTCAGTGTTATTTATTATAGAAGTAAAAAAAAAAAACACTTAAGTTCTGAGCAGGGTGACTGAAAATTAAAATAGGTGTAAAAAGTGCTTTACATTGCATTAGATTGGAAAGGATGAAGGCATCTACAGGTCTCTCTCTCTCTCCCTTTCTCTCTCTCTCTCTCCCTTTCCCTCTCTCACTCCCTTTCCCTCTCTCTCTCTCTCTCTCTCTCTCCCTTTCTCTCTCTCTCCCTTTCCCTCTCTCTCTCTCTCTCTCTCTCTCTCTCTCTCTCTCTCTCCCTTTCCCTC